>CM065368.1:970206-1257706 GCA_033032245.1 Poecilia picta | reverse complement strand
GTGTGTGTGTGGTGTGGTGTTGAGTTGTGTGTGTGTGGTGTGTGTGTGGTGTGAGTGTGTGTGGTGTGTGTTGTGTGTGTGTGAGTGTGGTGTAGTGTGTGGTGTGTGTGTGTGTGAGTGTGGTGTGTGTTGTGTGTGTGTGTGTGTGTGAGTGTGTGAGTGTGTGTGTGTGTGTTGTGTGTAGTGTGTGTGTGAGTGTGGATCCGTAGTGTGCGTGTGTGTGTGTGTGGTGTGAGTGTGTTGTGAGTGTGTGTGTGTGTGTGTGTGTGTGTGGGGTGTGTGTGTGGTGTGTGTGTGTGTAGTGTGTGTGTTGTGTGAGTGTGTGTGTGTGTAGTGTGAGTGTTGTGTGGAGTGTGTGGTGGTGTGTGTGTGTGTGTTGTGTGTTGAGTGTGAGTGTGTGGTGTGGTGGGGAGTGTGTGTGTGTGTGTGTGGTGTGTTGTGTGTGTGTGTAGTCCGTCAGTGTGAGTGTGTGGTGTGTGGTGTGTGGTTGTGTGTGTAGTGTGTGTGTGTGTGGTGGTGTGTGTGTGTGTGTGTGTGTGTGTGGTGTGGTGTGTGTGAGTGTGTGTGTGGTGTGTGGTGGTGGGGGGTGTGTGAGTGTGTGTGTGGTGTGTGTGTGTGTGTCGTGTGTGGGTGTGTGTGTGAGTGTGATGTGTGTGTGTGTGTGTGTGTGGTGTGAGTCGTAGTGTGTGAGTGTGTGTGGTGTGTGTTGTGGTGTGTGTGTGTGTGTGGTGTGGTGAGTGTGAGTCGTCAGTGTGTGTGTGTGTGAGTGTGTGTGTGTGTGTGTGAGTGTGTGAGTGTGTGTGTGTGTGTTGTGAGTGTGTGTGTGAGGTGTGTGTGGTGTGTGTGGTGTGGTGTGTGTGAGTGTGTGTGATGTGTGGGTGTGTGTGTGTGTTGTGGTGTGGTGTGTGTGTGTGTGTGGTGTGTGTGATGGTGAGTGTGAGTGTGTGTGTGTGTGTGTGTGTGTGTGTGTGTGTGTGTACCTCTGTACAGAATCATCACGATCATAACCATCAGGTAGGATCGGCCCCGAGAGCCGAGGATGCTGGGTAACGTGAGGAGGATGGTGCACCTGAAGAACGAGGACAGGATTCCCCCTATCACACACACACCTGAAACACACACACACACACACACACACACACACACACACACACACACACTGGTGTTCACCTGATCTGGATGTGGCCTGAAGGAGGAATGCGAGTCTGACGGCTCCTCACCAACAAATGCAAGACCTACTGCCAGCTTCAGGTCAAAGGTCAGCGATAGGTTGTGGGCAAATCCCAGGAACAAAACTATAGCAAAGGAAACAACGAAATACATTTTATTACTTTTTTAAACATCCATCTTTATGAGATTCGGAGTGAATTGTCTTTATTTTCCTCTCTAGATGTTTTAGCTGAAACTTTAAAAGTCATTTTGCTCTTTCGTTCGTTTACTAGTGTGAGAATTTCCTGTATTTTCTTTTTACGTCTCTTTTACATGATGTGAAAACCTGGTTATAAAAGAGAGTCGGGCGGCAAACACACATTTCTGTTCGCCAAATGTCTCAGAACCTTCATGATCAGCACAAGAAACGGTTTGAACTTTCTTCTTTGCTGGAAATCTTCAATCTACAACCATACACTGAAAAAAGAGGATGAAAACTCTACTTAAACATGTTAATTAATTAAGTTTATTCACTTGTCTTGTAAATAAAGTTTGTTTGACAAACTTAATTTGATGACATGTAACAAATTAACACAATAGTTTTTAAATTGGAGCCCCATTCTCTTTTTTTCAGTCTGGTTCTGAAAATCTTAAATAATTTGAGTTTTTCATTAATTAATCAGCTACGGAAGCAGAAAACTGCCATCCAGACAAAAGGGAAGTAGAGATATATCACTTTTGGTTGTAACAATATACGATTCCTGTTTGTACAACATGTTATGATGTCCTTACACTATATATAAATAACACTAGGTGGCGCAGTGGTTAAGCACAACCCTCATATGGAGGAGGCCTTAGTCCTCAACGTGGCTGTCACAGGTTCGATTCCTGGCCTGGTGACCCTTTGCTGCATGTCCTTCCTTGTCTCTCAATACCCACTTTCCAGTCAATTAACTATCAAATAAAGGCCACTAGAGCCAAAAAAATTAAATATATATCTATATCTATATAAAAAACTTTAAATAATTTTACAATATTGTATGAATGTGATCATCTATTGTGGAATAAAATGAAAGAAAATTCACATTTAGCATAATACAGTATTGTGTTCAGACAATGAAAGGTATGTTTTTAATGTGAAAACATTATTCAAACAAAATCATTTTATGTTGTACAACATATTCATGTTCAATATTTTTTATACAGTAAAAATGTAAAACGTTTTGGTTGTAATGTGATATTAAACTATTCAAACATGAGGAGTATTTTGTTGGACCTTTCAAACTAAAATCATAATCAGCTGGTTGTAAACAAAAGAAGAGCTTAAACCCAACATTGTTGCTATGGTTACACATCTGGACAACTTTCTGAGATTTAAAAAAATCAGCATTCAAAACCAGAGATTGGTCAAAAGAACAATAAATCAATGAATGAGAAGAACTGCAGAACGTCAAAATAAATATCATTTAGCCAAAATACATAATGAATAAATCCTAAGACCAGTTTAGTAGCAATTATAAACAAATGACAGAAAAAGAAAATTACCACAAAAATGAAAACATGAAATAAAAACGTCAGACTAACATTAAAGTAATTAAAAATGCGTCAAACCAAACAGTTGTAAATACTCAGTTGTCCGCCATGATGTCTCTCCATGGTCACCAACAACAACCAACAACCTGTTTTTATGTCAGCCGAATTATCCTCTTTGTTATTTCACATCATAACTGTCCAGATAAACGCCACAGAACCGGTGGAGGCCGGAGAGGAGTTTACATTTCCGGTATTTTCATGCAGGTTCTGCTGCCGGTATCGGGTTACCTGAGCCGCCCGCCGCGCCGAACAGGCCCCTGCCGACCAGCAGGGCCTTCCGGCTGCCCTGCGGAGGCCGGACGGACCTCCACGCCACCAGGGGGAGCCGCCGCATCTGGAGCCGGCGGCCGGGCGGGTCGTCTGCGAATCCGGAGAGAGCTGAGGGTCTCAGCGGGTCGCGACCATAGACAAACTGTGGAGAAACTCCGACAAACTGGAGAAACTCCGACAAACTGTGGAGAAACTCCGACAAACTGGAGAAACTCCGACAAACTGTGGAGAAACTCGACAAACTGTTGAGCTTCCGGAAGCCCCCCGTGGTCTCCATGGCAACGGGTCTCCGTCAGAAGCTCCGACAAAACTGTTGAGCTTCCGGAAGCTCAACGGTTTTGTCGTGGTCTCCATGGCAACCGGTTTCCGTTGGTCCCCCGGCGCTAAGGACTCTGAAATTAACGAGATGAGACGTGAGGAGGAGAAACGGCTCCTGCTGAACAGGGACGTCACTGTCCAGGTGGGGAGGGGCGGAGCCACGCAGACACTAGGAACGTCCCTGAACAGGTAGTTAGCATGAAGCTACAGGTTAGCATCTGACAGCTACTTAGCATAACAGGGGCGGAGCCTGGTGGGGCCCTGGTGGGGGGGGGGGGAGTCGGTTAGACGCCACTTACAAGCTAAAGTACCTTTGCTAAAAATGTTACTCAATTCACTGACAGAACGAATGATTTAATATTCTAAAATTACATGATCAGACAGATGGAAGTATAACGTTATGTGCAAATTCTGACATTTTAAGGACTAAAGATTGTAAAACGGACACAAATACAGTTAGAATATGTTCTCATCTTAACTTATCTGAGTTATTTTGTGTTCATGTTTTCTAATTTACTTTGAACTGTAAAGCTGCAAGTTCTGAATCCTACGGTGGCCGTGAGGTGCAAAGCAATTACAAATTACAAAATCACTACTACATTAACGAAAACACTACAACATTAACGAAAACACTACAACATTAACGAAAACACTACAACATTAACGAAAACACTACAACATTAACGAAAACACTACAACATTAACGAATCACTACAACATTAACGAAAACACTACAACATTAACGAATCACTACTACATTAACGAAAACACTACAACATTAACGAAAACACTACAACATTAACGAATCACTACAACATTAACGAAAACACTACAACATTAACGAATCACTACAACATTAACGAATCACTACAACATTAACGAAAACACTACAACATTAACGAAAACACTACAACATTAACGAAACACACCTACAAACATATAACGAAAACACTACAACATTAACGAAAACACTACAACATTAACGAAAACACTACAACATTAACGAATCACTACAACATTAACGAAAACACTACAACATTAACGAATCACTACAACATTAACGAAAACACTACAACATTAACGAATCACTACAACATTAACGAAAACACTACAACATTAACGAATCACTACAACATTAACGAATCACTACAACATTAACGAAAACACACATACGAAACACAAACATTTACAAAACGGAAAAGGTAGGTCCCAGTGGAGACCTAAGAAATCGCTGATTGGTCTACAGCTCGGTTTACTTTTGGTTTACCGGAAGTTATTCTGGCACGCTCCGTTTGAGTGAGCATAGACATAATATCAGAGCAAACCCCGCATTGGCTGCTCCGGCGCAGGAAATACGGCGGCCATCTTAGAGCGGTAGTCCCTCCTACTTTGCCAATCAAAACAACAGGGATATTATTGTTCAGATCGATTGATGTCAGGCTCCACAAACAACATTTCACAACAAAGATGGACATATACAGTATATACCTGTAGGAGCTAGTCTTCCCATTGTTTTGTTAAATCTTAGAATTTAAATTGTTTAGTTTATTCTTAGCATTTGTTTGATTTTCTAATTGATTTATCATTAGAATTTTTATTTTAATTTTTGTTTAGAATAAGTTTTTTGTTTAGTAATTCACTTAATTAGTTAATTAATTTCAGATTGGAATCTGGGTATTTCACGGTATAAGTAGGTGGGTCTTAAGTAGCTTATTATGCATGTGGTGGTCACAAGGTTTTTTACCAGCTAATCAGTCACATCGGTTTTCATTTTGACAGTCAGTGAACAGGAACAGGAGCAGAAACCTGTAACCTTTGGCCTGATCTGCAAATAAAACCAAAGAACCATATTTAGACTTTTGATTTCTTTTTGCTGCATAAACAAGAATCCATGTGCATCAGGTGACTATTTGAGTTTGATTCACCTTTTGTTTTGATCACCTTTGAGTTTTGAGTTTTTTGATTTTTGAATTTAAGTTTTTTGGACAAATGGTCACTACATAATACATATTTATGTAACTATACAAACACAAATAAATAATGATTAATTAATAATGGCACAAATAAATAATGATTAATACTGAATAATATATATTAAATGCATGTTTATATGTATGTATATATACATATATTTTTTAATGAAATTTGTGCAAATTAATTTGTATGTAAGTGTAATTCTATAAAACAAATTAGATGTTAACTGACAGTTGTGGAGTGAAATATTTGTCTTGATCTTTGTTTACAATCTAAGATTTTTTTTATATAGGCAATATATATATATATATATATATATATATATATATATATATATATATATATATATATATTTAATATATATATATATTAAAACATCTAATTTGTTTTAATATATATATATATATATACTGTATATATATATATATATATATATATATTACATACATACATATTAACATGCATCCAATATATATTATTCAGTATTAATCATTATTTATTTGTGATTGTATAGTTGTATAACTATGTATTATTATGATAAATTATACACACAGCCGTTCACCATAAATTATTCACGGCTGTGTGCTTTGTAATATGCTCATCATACATCGATATCAGAATATTTCTGATATCGATTCCTATTCTATTGTTATAGCTACTAATCATATTTAAAAATGCTGAACTATGTATTAAAAACATACTTAAATAATACAATTATTTATAAATGTAGCTTTGATAGATGTCTGAATATAGTTTCCAGTGACAAAAAAGTGTGTTATGATCGATTAAATGCGCTGATATGTTATTTTGCCCGCTAAACACATAAGGCTAAGTGGAGTGGTCTACCGCTTCAAGATGGCCGCCCTAAATCTCGTCAGCGACAATAGGGGAGAGCGGAGCATGAGGCGTCTATCCTTATATTATGTCTATGTGTGGATCACCAAGTACATTCATGTTTTAAAAAAACACGTAAAGCCAGAATAACTTCCGGTTTAAAAGTAAACCGAGCTGTAGTCCAATCAGCGATTTCTTAGGTCCCCACTGGGACCTACCTTTTCCGTTTTGTAAATGTTGTTGTGTTTTTGTTAATGTTGTAGTGTTTTCGTTAATGTTGTAGTGATTTTGTAATTTGTAATTGCTTTGCATTAATGTTGTAGTGTTTTCGTTAATGTTGTAGTGATTTTGTAATTTGTAATTGCTTTGCGTTAATGTTGTAGTGTTTTCGTTAATGTTGTAGTGATTTTGTAATTTGTAATTGCTTTGCGTTAATGTTGTAGTGTTTTCGTTAATGTTGTAGTGTTTTTGTAATTTGTAATTGCTTTGCACCTCACGGCCACCGTACAATCCTGTCACTTTGTTTAAATGTGCATGTAGTAACTGCTCTTGTCCACCAGGGGCACTGAGAGGGAGTTCTTGTGCAAAGGCAGCACTGTTCTTACAAAGAGAGGAAGAGATGAACTTAACCGAAGGCTGATTGTTAGCAATAACGTGAACACAGCTATCTGACGAAAAGAAGTGGTTCATTTTAAAGATGAGTGCGGAACAAGAAAACGCAACAAATACAGTTAAATCTTTCATTACAAAATTAAAAATCGAGCCAGAAATGAAGACGGTTTGCAATAAAACTTTTGAAGCTCCTTACAGGTGGTTCGAAATCCTTGCTTGATTAGAACAAACGACGAATGTTAAGTTACAGCAGCAAAATAAGTGAAAGGTTTAAAAACAGTGAAAATAAATCAATGTTCCAGTTATGGATCTAAACTGCTGCACCTCGACTTAAGTCCTTCTGAGTCCTAGTCGTTGGATTTTCATGTTTCTGGCAGTTTGTACCAGATTCATGGCGCATGGAAGCTGAATGCTGCTTCGCCACACGTGGTTCTGGTTCTGGTTCTGGTCCGGAAGGCTGACATGATGACAGCAGATCTTTAATGTATGGATGAGTTTCCCTAGATCTTATTGAGACATTGTCAATGTCAATGTCAAATTTATTTATGTAGCACTTTACAGCAGCATAACTGCACCAAAGTGCTGCACAAGAACAGCAACACACATAACAAACAGAGCACAAAACAATACATCAATTAAATGCCAAAGAGTAAAAATAAGTTTTAAGAAGCGATTTAAAATGATCCAGGCTGTAGCAGATCTGATCTGGAAAGGCAAGTTATTCCATCAGGCAGGAGCAGAAACAGAAAAAGCTGCATCTCGTTTCCTCTTTAGTCGACATTTCCAGACATTAGTCCTGGAAACGTTCAGGTGATAGAAGGACGACTTCATGTGAAGGTTTAGGTCAGAGTTCATCACTAAACCCTGATTTCAACATGATCTCTAGTTTCCAGCTGTAATCACTGAAGCTAACGAGCTACTAGCCAGGTCTAGGTAGCATAAAGCTAACACTTAAGACAGTTGCAGTGAGATTTTTTTTGCTGATAAACTGTAAATAGATTGTCTTAGATTTCTGTGCAAATTTGACATTTTCATGCAGTTTGTTTATTTTGACATTATTATGTCTGAAACTGTCCCACGGCTTGACCTCCTTCCGTCAAACCGAGCTGAGCCAGTTCATCCGGCGCTAGCATACAGCTAATATGTAGCTGCTAACTGTTAGCTTACGGCTAGCTACACTAGCGGAACAAGTCAGCGTCGGGCCGGGGGGCGGGGCCAGTTACCGGGGCCAAGCTTGTCTTGATTTCTACCCAGGAAGCATTTCGGCTAAACCATGAGTGAAACAGTCATTGGGACTGACTAGTATGTATTCAATTGGGGAAGGAAACTAGCATTAAATACACCTTTCTCAGCAGGCGGGGGCCACTTTCTCTGTCTATAATCAGACATTTAAGTGAGTTGAAACCGTTCCTCCCTCCCTGGTACCTCCAGACCCGGGGGCCCAGCGGCCCCCCCAGACCCCCCAGGCCCCCCACAGCCCCGCGCCCGTCCAGCCACCAGCCCAGGAACCCCATGTTTCCCTCCATTCAGTGATTCAACCTTTATTGCTCAAACATGGAGCAATAACTGGATCTGGATCTGGAGCCGTGTTCAGATCCTGTTGGAGGTTGTAGATCTGGTGCCAAACCCCAACGCAGCCCAGGATGAGCTCTGCTGCCGGTGCCTCCAGGTCCGGTGGGCGTCGTCGCCGCAGAAGGAAGAAGCTCGGCGCCCAGCTGGGCCAGGCGGCCCGGAGCCTGGCGGCGTTTGTCTTCGGCCTCCTGCTGGTGTTTATTTCTGGACTGCTGGGCTTGGTGGTGCAGAAACAGCCCCTGCAGTTCTGCGTCGTCTCCACGCTGATCCTGGGCGGCGCCACCGCCTTTGGCATGGGGCTGTCGCTGTACTTCCGGGCCAACGTCATGGTCATGCTGCCCACCTTGTTCTCAGGTGAGTCAGAGGCGAGCGAGAGGCTGAGCCTGAGCCCGTCGGAGCTGGACGGTGGTGGTAAGCCGCTCGGTCTGCTTCTGGTCCAGCCCGCATGGTCCTGATCCTGTACGTGTCGGTGGTGGTGTCCGGGCCCCTGAGGAACACGGTGGAGAACACGGAGCGGGCCGCAGCCAGCCTGCTGTGTAGCGCCGACCTGGCAGCCAATCAGACGAAAGAGCTGCTGCAGAAAGCGGCCACGCCTCTCGTCTGTAAGACACGCCCCTCGCAGACAAGCCATCTGACATTAAAGGGACATTTCATGCTTTTCAATCCTTTGACAGCTAAATCACTCAGTGGTGGTCAGCAGTGTTGTACAGTAACTAAGTAAAAACTCTTCACTACTTTACTTAAGTATATCTTGGAGTAATTCATACTTTCCTGAGTATGAATATTTTTGATAACTTTCACTTTTACTTCACTATATTTCCGAACTTAATTTCATACTTTTACTGCGATACATTTTCAATGTGTGGTTTAGTTAAAGCGAGAGAGAGAAACACTGGAGTTTTGACCCACCTACTGATTGGCTGCTACAAAGTTGGACACAAATGGAGCCCCATACCAACCATATGGGGTTCGTATGGGGCTCCATTTGTGACATGAACCACATCTGCACATGTGGTTCATGTCAGAATCTGGTTCAGTTGTAAAACAGGTTAAGTTATTAACCTTGTAGGTGAAGCACCTAATGATGCTGCAGGTTTATCTATTAGCAGGTTTAATTTTGTCTGCACTTGGTTGTGTTTATTACTTTAACTATATTTGACAAGTTTACCAAAATATAAAAATGTCATTCAAACTGCATTTGCCTTGTTTTACTTTTTACTTATACTTTTTATTACATTACTTGAGTTCATCCATTTTTACAGTAATTTCCATACTTAAGTACAAGAAACTTCAGATACTTTAAGACTTTAACTGAAGTAACATTTCAGTCAGTGGCTTGGACTTTTACCAAAGTCATATTTTGGAGAGGAACCTAAACTTTTACTAGACTCTGAGATCTCAGTACTTTATGCAACACTGCTGGTCTGTATAAAGTGGAACTGTGACACCTTGGTCTGAAATCCTCGTTATTGTAGTGCAACGTGACGACCAGTTTAGGCTCCGCCCTCCAGGCGGGAACTTTTTATTCCCAAATTGATTATTTATTTATTTATTTCGAACAGACTTTAAAAACAATCAAAAAAAAGAAAAGAAAATAGAATGAAACTAACTTAAGAAATAAAATGTAAAACAAATTATTTTGCCCATGTGACATGCAAATTTTATATTTTCTGTTCGAAAAGGAGCAGGTAGACATCTTATAATGTCCTGCCCCTTTCATACTTGTCCATTTATTATCAATTAACTTTCAGAACATCAAAAAGCGACAACTTGTTTCCATTTTACAGGACGTTTAACTATGTGCAATTATTTTAAGTACTATTTATATCATCAGTTACATTATAGACTATTAAATATTAAACATCTTATATAGCATATTTAGAAATTAGCTCTGCTTTAATCAATTTTTTAAATTGGTTTACATTTGTAATTTTTTTTTAACTCATCATTCAATCCATTCCAGACTTTTACTCCACACACTGATGAAAGATCAGCTGTGGACTTGTTCATCCAGCCTTATGTGTCCGTCAGAAAATGCTACAACCACATGAATGAACACGACTGGTAAACATGGCAGAAATGTGCGAGAAATAAAAATATCAGAGTCAAGAAAACTAGTTACCTGGAAGTCCATGTTCTGTGACATAATAGTTTAAAACATAGAAGAAACTAGAGAAAGCTGAACAGATTGAAAAATATGACCCAAACAGAATATAAAGATCTATGCGTCACTGGACCAAACTTTTCTGCACACCAAGTACTCAACAAAATGTATTTAAAGGCTGAAATCGTGGATTTTGTATCAAATGTCCCCTTTAAAATGAAAAAAAAAATTACGCAGGTTCTTCAGAATAAACTGGATAATTTGTTGGGTTTGTTGGCAGCTGCCATCGATGAAATCAGAAAGATCAGCAGAAACGTGTACGCCGTGGCAGGAAGAGTCCAAAACTTCATCAACACTCTGACAGACGGCGTCCGCCATGTTGGTCAGTCACGTTTATCCTTCTCTACTCAATTAGACAACAAAAATAAAGGTCCTCCGTCGTTACCGTCAGGTTTTGGCTGCATCGTCTTTTTGTTTTGAGGTCTGCTTGTGTAATTGAACGTGACCTTTGACCCCACAGCTCGGACCCTAAGGAACGTCCTTCACTTCCTGGTGGACATCGGAGACATCTGCAACGATAAGATGGGCGCTCCGTACAGGAAGTGCCGGGATCTGTTCGCCCAGGGTCGCACCGACTGCAACAAGCTGCTGAAGGAGTTCAACTTCCTGTGTGGAATCGTAGACGCCTTCCTGCCGCTTTGCAACCTCGCTCGTGGTGCGTTCACTGACATCACTTCCTTTAAACAAACTAGGCTGGTCACCCACTGGATTTCCTACTTCCTACTGCCCAACACCAGCTTATCCAAGGCTAATGCTAACTGATACAAGGCTTAACACCAGCTTATCCAAGGCTAATGCTAACTGATACAAGGTTTAACACCAGCTTATCCAAGGCTAATGCTAACTGATACAAGGCTAACACCAGATCTAATCGAAGGCACCTAATTGCTAACTGATACAAGGCTAACACCAGCTTATCCAAGGCTAATGCTAACTGATACAAGACTAACACCAGCTTATCGAAGGCTAATACTAACTGATACAAGGCTAACACCAGTTTACAAGCTAATGCTAACTGATACAAGCTAACACCAGCTTATCGAAGGCTAAATAAGATAAACTAGTCGAACTTCAACACAAGGCTAACACCAGTCCTGTAACAACAAGGCTAATAGCTTAAAACTAATGATAACAAGGTTAACACCAGCTTATCCAAGGCTAATGCTAACTGATACAAGGCTAACACCAGTCTGTACAAAGCTAATGCTAACTGATACAAGGCTAACACCAGCTTATCGAAGGCTAATGCTAACTGATACAAGGCTAACACCAGTTTATCCAAGGCTAATGCTAACTGATACAAGGCTAACACCAGTTTATCCAAGGCTAATGCTAACTGATACAAGGCTAACACCAGCTTATCCCAGGCTAATGAAAGAAACAAAACAACAGAAACGACACACTGCAAAAACAAAAATCTTCCCAAGTATTTTTCGTTTAGTTTCTTGTCCAAATATCATAGTACACTTGAAATAAAACAAAACTAAATCATAAGTAAGCTTTCATATTTTTTAAGTCACTAATTTTCTAATATTGATGAAAATTGACAATTGATGGCAGATTATTGGAAGAAAAATGTCTTGTTATAAGCAAATTTACCTGGAGCTGGAACCTTTTTTTCAAGCCGAAAAGTTACTTGTAAGTAAGTTTTGAGTTACTTCAGCTGTTGTAAGGTACTTGCACTGGAAACTAGATCAAATGTACTTGGTAAGATTCTGTATTTTTACAGTGCAAGTAAAATGACTTATGAAATCTCTGTAAACCAAAGGAACAGTTTGGTTTACTGGTCATCATCCAGAGACCAGAGAAAAACGACAATTCATGCAATTCATCCTGTGATTAACTGATTTATTGATTGTGGTGGATAATTTAAGTGTCTCTGGATTCTCATGTCATCCTATTGATGTGTGGATATTTAGTCTCGGATTCTCATGTCATCCTGATTATTGATTGTGGTGGATAATTTTGTGGTGTTTCAGCCGGAGAGCTGTTCTGCATCATCCCGTCGTACGTGGCGGCCCACCTGAAGCAGCGCCTGGCGGAGCGTGAGTGACCTGCAGCAGCTGCAGCAGCTGCAGCAGCCGCCGCGCCGCCGCGCTCCGCCAGGCGCTGCCTAACCGCTCTGGCCTGTTCCAGCCACCGTCGCCGCGTTCAGGAAGATGCTGCATGAGTTCGACTTCAACCTGTCGTCCACCGTGAGCTTCGCCGCGGACGTCAACGCCAGCCGCACGCTGCAGCAGGCCTCCCAGCAGATCCTGGCCGACATCTCCGCCGACCTGCAGCGTTTCCAGACTCTGACTCAGCTGCTCGTCTACACCAACTTCCTGGTGCTGGGCTTCTCCTTCCTCAGGTCAGAGGTCACCGCTCAGCTCACATGGCGTCACTTTCCAACGTTATTTAAAAAGTGACATCTGAAAAGTGTGGCGTGTCTTTATATTCAGCCCAGTCACCAGTGGAGAACCTTTGGGGGTTTAAACATCCACAGACTTTTCTCTTAATGAAGCAGGTTAGATTGGATGGATTCAGGTCTGGACTTTGACTAGGACGTTGTGGAAGTCTCAGGTATTCTGCAGCCTCTAACAGGTTGTCCTCTATGATTGTCCAGGCTTTTAGTTGGGTTTGGGTTTCTTCCACTTCCTGTCTACTGGTTGTTCTCTAAATAACTTCTGAGACCAGAACCAGAACATCTGTGTTACATTTCATGTAGCGCGCCGCACCTTTTACATTTTATGTGCAGGAGACTTAGAAACGAGGTTTCTAAGGTCCCTTAATCTTCAGTTTCACTGCTTTTCCTGCTCTGCGTTGCTGCAGCGCTGCAGCTCCATAGCAATATGGAGCCAGTTCCACAGTTCCTGGAAGTGAGACGCACATGAGAGCCACATACAGTAGATAGTGTCACCGGAGAGACCTTTATAAATTATATGGTGGCAGGAATATTTTTACCAAAACGACTGTAGATTAGGATGTGAATATGTGAGTATATGTGTGTCTGTGTCTATGTGTCTCTATGTGTCTATGTGTGTCTATGTATCTCTGTGTGTCTCTGTGTATCTCTGTGTGTCTCTGTGTGTCTCTGTGTGTCTCTGTGTGTCTATGTGTGTCTATGTGTGTCTATGTGTGTCTATGTGTGTCTGTGTCTCTGTGTGTCTATGTGTCTATGTGTGTCTCTGTGTGTCTGTGTGTCTCTGTGTGTCTGTGTGTCTATGTGTCTCTATGTGTGTCTATGTGTCTCTATGTGTGTCCATGTGTGTCTATGTGTCTCTATGTGTGTCTATGTGTCTCTATGAGTGTCCATGTGTGTCTATGTGTCTCTATGTGTGTCTATGTGTGTCTCTGTGTGTCTATGTGTGTCTATGTGTGTCTATGTGTCTCTATGTGTGTCCATGTGTGTCTATGTGTGTCTATGTGTGTCTATGTGTGTCTATGTGTCTCTGTGTGTCTATGTGTGTCTATGTGTGTCTATGTGTCTCTATGTGTGTCCATGTGTGTCTATGTGTGTCTATGTGTGTCTATGTGTCTCTATGTGTCTCTATGTGTGTCCATGTGTGTCCATGTGTGTCTATGTGTCTCTGTGTGTCTATGTGTGTCTATGTGTGTCCATGTGTGTCTATGTGTCTCTATGTGTGTCCATGTGTGTCTATGTGTGTCTATGTGTGTCTATGTGTCTCTATGTGTCTCTATGTGTGTCCATGTGTGTCCATGTGTGTCTATGTGTCTCTATGTGTGTCCATGTGTGTCTATGTGTGTCTATGTGTGTCTATGTGTCTCTATGTGTGTCCATGTGTGTCTATGTGTCTCTGTGTGTCTATGTGTGTCTATGTGTGTCCATGTGTGTCTATGTGTCTCTATGTGTGTCCATGTGTGTCTATGTGTGTCTATGTGTGTCTATGTGTCTCTATGTGTCTCTATGTGTGTCCATGTGTGTCTCTGTGTGTCTATGTGTGTCTATGTGTGTCTATGTGTCTCTATGTGTGTCCATGTGTGTCTATGTGTGTCTATGTGTGTCTATGTGTGTCTATGTGTCTCTGTGTGTCTCTGTGTGTCTATGTGTGTCTGTGTCTCTATGTGTGTCCATGTGTGTCTATGTGTCTCTGTGTGTCTATGTGTGTCTCTGTGTGTCTATGTGTGTCTATGTGTCTCTATGTGTGTCCATGTGTGTCTATGTGTGTCTGTGTGTCTCTGTGTGTCTCTGTGTGTCTCTGTGTGTCTATGTGTGTCTATGTGTCTCTATGTGTGTCCATGTGTGTCTATGTGTGTCTATGTGTGTCTATGTGTCTATGTGTGTCTATGTGTGTCTCTGTGTGTCTATGTGTGTCTATGTGTCTATGTGTGTCTCTGTGTGTCTATGTGTGTCTATGTGTCTATGTGTGTCTATGTGTGTCTATGTGTCTATGTGTGTCTATGTGTGTCTATGTGTCTATGTGTGTCTATGTGTGTCTATGTGTCTCTGTGTGTCCAGGGCGTTGATGTACCAGCGCCGGTACCTGCGGGATCTGGGCTTTGATAACTTCTACATTAGCGCCCAGTTCAGACGGCTGGACCAGCAGGTGGCGTCGGGGGGCGGAGCCTCGGTTCTGCCGCTGACGCGCAGAGAGGCGCAGACCTACGTCACGCCGCGTAAGAGCCGCCGCTGCAGGCGCCGCTGACCAGCAGGCGCAGCAGCAGCAGCGGCTTAGCGCCCCGGTTCCCCCGCAGTGTCTCTGCGGCTGACGCAGCGGGAGCGGCGCCGGGTTCTGGTCCGGATGGCCTCCGTGGTCCGGCACCTGGTGGGGGGCGGCCTGATCGTGGCGCTGGACTTCCTGGTCTTCTGGATCCTGGACCAGGTGCACCACCAGGTGGAGGTGGACGTGGTGGCCAGAGGTGAGGCGGCGCGGCGGCGCGGCGCGGCTCGGCTGTGTGGTCTCCATGGTAACGGCGCATGCTCCCAGCCCCCTACCAGGTGGCGGTCCAGGTGAACGGGTCGGGTTACGCCTCGGACATCTTCAGGGACCTGGTGGCGTCTTTCAACGTCTTCCAGACCGGAAACATCACCGTCATCAGCAGGAAGTGCCTGGTGGAGCCCAAGGAGCCCGACCACAGAATCAGCTTCCTGCTCGGTACCAGAACCGGACCAGGACCAGGACCAGACCTAAAACTGGTCCCGTTCTGCAGGCCCCCTGCTGGTTCTGGCTCTGGTCTGGTTCTGATCCGGTTCTGGTTCTGGTTCTGGTTCTGCAGGTTTCCTGCTGGGTACGGCTCTGGTCATCTCTCTGTTCAGAGGATTCATTCGGCGCCTCAGACGGATCTTCTGTGCTTTTTATTATCCGGATCAGGAGCAGGTACTGAAACACTGCTGACCATACGGAAGGCTATTCATGTCAGAAAGTAAAGAACGCGGCACAAAACGGCCAGACATCGGCCGGTTCTGCTGTTAGCTGCTGTTAGCCGTAAATCAGTTTAAAGCTTTTTAAATTAAACTTTCTTTCAGCTGCAGCAGAAATTTCCACCTCACTCAGTTTGAATATATATGTTGAAATATTTATTTTATGTATCATGTAGAGAACATTTGTATGTATTTGGTGTGGTTTTGTGAACTGATGGTCTGACGGACTCCATCACTTTCCTTCTGTTCTTGAGTGTTGCGCTTAGACCGCAGGAGGGTTAAATATTTACAGGTTTTGTCACATATATTAATATTCCTTTACCATAGTATGGGTTTTGGCCTTTCTGGCTTTCCGTAGAGGTGAGGCGGCTGTTCGCCTGGGTTCAGCTGGTAAACCAACATCTGGCAGCTGCTTCCTTCAGTCTGGACTCCAGACAGGAAGTTGGCTGGTAGCGCCTGAAGCTACGCTAACAGCAGCTACCTGAAGGCAGGTAGATTCCTGTAAGCCCCGCCCCCTCCGGCTCCAGCTGAGCCTTTCTGCCTCCAGATGAGGATCAGCTGCTGTGGGTGAAAGGTCACGGAGGAATGTGAGGAATCTGGAGCAGGAATGTTGGAGAGGAGGAGAGAAGGAGGCCGAAGGCAGGTCTGAACTGGCCGAGACGCTCCGAGGTCTAACTGGGAACTAACTGGGATTTAACTGGAACTACTGGATTTAACTGGGATAAAGGGGATTTAACTGGGATATAACTGGGATTTAACTGGGATATAAAGGGGATTTAACTGGGATATAACTGGGATTTAACTGGGATATAACTGGGAACTAACTGGGATTTAACTGGGATATAAAGGGGATTTAACTGGGATATAAAGGGATTTAACTGGGAACTAACTGGGATTTAACTGGGATATAAAGGGATTTAACTGGGATATAAATGGGATTTAACTGGGATATAAAGGGATTTAACTGGGATATAACTGGGAATTACTGACTTAAACTGGGATTAACTGGGAACTAACTGGGATTTAACTGGGATAAAAGGGATAACTGGGATATAACATGGGATTTAACTGGGATTTAACTGGGATATAAAGGGATTTAACTGGGATATAACTGGGATTTAACTGGGATATAAAGGGATTTAACTGGGATATAACTGGGATATAACTGGATATAACTGGGATATAACTGGGATATAACTGGGATATAAACTGGGATATAACTGGGATTTAACTGGATATAACTGGGATTTAACTGGGAATATAAGGGAATCTTAACTGATCAATGGGAATGTGAGAATCTGGGCAGAATTTAACTGGGATAAAGGGGAAAGGTTAACTGGGAGATAGTTAACTGGGAACTAACTGGGATTTAACTGGGAATTAACTGGGATTAATATAATGGGATTTAACTGGATATAACTGGGATTTAACTGGGAATAACTGGGATTTAACTGGGATATAAAGGGATTTAACTGGGAATAACTGGGATTTACTGGGAATAACGGGATTTAACTGGATAACTGGATTTAACTGGATATAACTGGGATTAACTGGATATAACTGGGATTAACTGGATATAACTGGAATAAGGGATTTAACTGGGATATAAATGGATTTAACTGGAATAACTGGATTTAAGGGATTAACTGGAATAACTGGATTTAACTGGGAATAACTGGATATAACTGGATTAACTGGATATAAATGGGATTTAACTGGGATATAAAGGGGATTTAACTGGGATATAATGGATTTAACTGGATTATAAATGGGATTAACTGGGATTTAACTGGATATAACTGGATTAATGGATTAACTGGGATTAACTGGATATAAGGGATTTAACTGGATATAATGGATTTAACTGGATATAAAGGGATTTAACTGGATATAACTGGGAATACTAGATAAATGGGATTATAAAGGGATTTAACTGGGATTAATGGGATATAAGGGATTTAACTGGATATAATGGGATTTAACTGGAACATAAATTTACTGGATATAACTGGATTTAACTGGGATATAAAGGGGATTTAACTGGGATATAACTGGGATTAACTAGGATATAATGGGATATAAGGGGATTTAAACTGGATATAAAGGATATAACTGGATTTAACTGGGATATGAATGGGATTTAACTGGCATATTCAGTTTAACCGTAGTCTTACATGGGAATTAGGAATCTGGAGAGGAATTTGAAGAGAAGAAGACCGAAAGCAGGTTAAATGGGGATCAGGTCTAACTGGGAACTAACTGGGATTTAACTGGGAACTAACGGGATTATAAAGGGATTTAACTGGATATAACTGGGATTTAACTGGGATATAACTGGGATTTAACTGGATATAAAGGGATTTAACTGGGATATAACTGGGATTTAACTGGGATATAAAGGGGATTTAACTGGGAACTAACTGGGATTTAACTGGGATATAACTGGGAATTAACTGAGATATAACTGGGATTTAACTGGGATATAACTGGGATATAAAGGGGATTTAACTGGGATATAAATGGGATTTAACTGGGATATAACTGGGATTTAACTGGGATATAACTGGGAATTAACTGAGATATAACTGGGAATTAACTGAGATATAACGGGATTTAACTGGGATATAAATGGGATTTAACTGGGATATAAAGAGGGATTTAACTGGGATATAACTGGGAATTACCTGAGCTATAAATGGGATTTAACGGAAACTAACTGGGATTTAACTGGGATATAAGGGGATTTAACTGGGATATAAATGGGATTTAACTGGGATTTAACTGGGATATAAAGGGGATTTAACTGGGATATAACTGGGATTTAACTGGGATATAAAGGGGATTTAACTGGGATATAACTGGGATATAACTAGGATATAACTGGGATATAAAGGGGATTTAACTGGGATATAAATGGGATTAACTGGGATTTAACTGGGATATAACTGGGATTTAACTGGGACATATTCAGTTTAATCCTTATGCTTCATGAGGAAATGTGAGGAATCTGGAGCAGGAATGTTGGAGAGGAGGAGAGAAGGAGGCCGAAGGCAGGTCTGAACTGGCCGAGACGCTCCGAGGTCTAACTGGGAAACTAACTGGGATTTAACTGGGAACTAACGGGATATAAAGGGATTTAACTGGGATATAACTGGGATTTAACTGGGATATAACTGGGATTTAACTGGGATATAAAGGGGATTTAACTGGATATAACTGGGATTTAACTGGGATATAAAGGGGATTTAACTGGGAACTAACTGGGATTTAACTGGGATATAACTGGGAATTAACTGAGATATAACTGGGATTTAACTGGGATATAACTGGGATATAAAGGGATTTAACTGGGATATAAATGGGATTTAACTGGGATATAACTGGGATTTAACTGGGATATAACTGGGAATTAACTGAGATATAACTGGGAATTAACTGAGATATAACTGGGATTTAACTGGGATATAAATGGGATTTAACTGGGATATAAAGGGGATTTAACTGGGATATAACTGGGAATTACCTGAGCTATAAATGGGATTTAACTGGAAACTAACTGGGATTTAACTGGGATTTAACTGGGATATAAAGGGGATTTAACTGGGATATAAATGGGATTTAACTGGGATTTAACTGGGATATAAAGGGGATTTAACTGGGATATAACTGGGATTTAACTGGGATATAAAGGGGATTTAACTGGGATATAACTGGGATATAACTAGGATATAACTGGGATATAAAGGGGATTTAACTGGGATATAAATGGGTATATAACTGGGATTTAACTGGGATATAACTGGGATTTAACTGGGACATATTCAGTTTAATCCTTATGCTTCATGAGGAATGTGAGGAATCTGGAGCAGGAATGTTGGAGAGGAGGAGAGAAGGAGGCCGAAGGCAGGTCTGAACTGGCCGAGACGCTCCGAGGTCTAACTGGGAACTAACTGGGATTTAACTGGGAACTAACTGGGATATAAAGGGGATTTAACTGGGATATAACTGGGATTTAACTGGGATATACTGATTACTGGGATAAAGGTTTAACTGGGATAAACTGGGATTTAACTGGGATATAAATGGGATTTAACTGGGATATAACTGGGATTTAACTGGATATAACTGGGATTTAACTGGGATATAAATGGGATTTAACTGGGATATAAGGGATTTAACTGGATATAACTGGGATTTAACTGGATATAAATGGGATTTAACTGGGATATAAAGGGATTTAACTGGGATATAACTGGGATTTAACTGGGATATAAATGGGATTTAACTGGGATATAACTGGGATTTAACTGGGATATAACTGGGATTTAACTGGACATATCAGTTTCCTTATGCTTCATAATTCCCTAAACCTGGATTCTGTCCTCCTTTAAATGATGAAAGTTGTGGTTGTGAGCAGGGAGTGATGAGCAGAAGCAGCAGATGTTCCCGTCCTGCTGCAGAAACAGGCCCGGTTCTGCTGGTTCTGGTCCCGGCGACCCGAATGAGAGCGCAGGAGCCTGGAGCCCCAGGTGACCGGTCCTGCTCTGTGTTCTGCAGGAGAGGATCCGGTTCCTGCACCGGCAGATCCAGAGCGAGAGGCTGTCGCTGGGCCGGGCCCTGTGGACGTCCGTGTTCCGACACCTGGCCGACCGGGCCGCCGGCGCCGGACGGATGCGGGCGCTGCTGAGCCGGTACCGTCACACCCCGATGACACACAGACCCAAAGCAAAGCGAACCTCCAGCCGAGCAGAACCTTTCGCCCCTCAGGCTCCCGGCTGGACGATACCTGTCCTCCCTCATCGGACCCGGCCAGCTCACCTGTCTGGGCTGCAACGCCGCCGTCGGCCCGAAGGAGGCCGGCGCCTGTGGCGCCACAGGGTGCTCAGGTGAGAAACCGGGTCGGAACCGGGTCGTAGAAACAGGCCGTGGGCCATCAGAACCGGGTCGTTCTGCTGTGGAAACAGGCCATCAGAACCGGGTCGTTCTGCTGTGGAAACAGACCATCAGAACCGGGTCGTTCTGCTGTGGAAACAGGCCATCAGAACCGGGTCGTTCTGCTGTGGAAACAGGCCATCAGAACCGGGTCGTTCTGCTGTGGAAACAGACCATCAGAACCGGGTCGTTCTGCTGTGGAAACAGGCCATCAGAACCGGGTCGTTCTGCTGTGGAAACAGGCCATCAGAACCGGGTCGTTCTGCTGTGGAAACAGGCCATCAGAACCGGGTCGTTCTGCTGTGGAAACAGGCCATCAGAACCGGGTCATTCTGCTGTAGAAACAGGCCATCAGAACCGGGTCGTCCTGCTGTAGAAACAGACCGTGGGCCATCAGAACCGGGTCGTCCTGCTGTGGAAACAGGCCATCAGAACCGGGTCATTCTGCTGTGGAAACAGGCCATCAGAACCGGGTCGTCCTGCTGTAGAAACAGACCGTGGGCCATCAGAACCGGGTCGTTCTGCTGTGCTTGGTGCATTTCGTCAGTGGTGACGGTGGGGAGTCTGTGTTCTGAGTTCGGGTTCTAATGATGCCAGAACCAGAACTTGCAGAGGATCGGATCGACTCATCCTGCTGGAGCCGCAGCCAAAGATCAGCAGCAACAATTTGAGTCATTTATAGAAAAACATGAGAATAATGGAGGTTCATTTCTAGAGATTCACCAATTAATCAATAAATGTTGTTTCAAGCTAAATATAGCTGGTGGTTTGTAAAAGGCGCCTTAATCAGAGGAATATTAATATTTCATGTTCACATGTTTATTTTCTCTGACTGACCTGAAAGTAGCAGAAAATCCCAGCAGAACCTGAACGCACCCCGACTCTGGTTCTGACCTGGTTCTGACCTGGTTCTGACCTGGTTCTGATCTGGTTCTGATCAGGTTCTGATCAGGTTCTGATCTGGTTCTGACCTGGTTTTGACCTGGTTCTGATCTGGTTCTGATCAGGTTCTGATCTGGTTCTGATCTGGTTCTGATCTGATTCTGATCAGGTTCTGATCTGATTCTGATCTGGTTCTGATCTGGTTCTGACCTGATTCTGATCAGGTTCTGATCTGGTTCTGATCAGGTTCTGATCTGGTTCTGATCTGGTTCTGATCTGGTTCTGACCTGGTTCTGATCTGATTCTGACCTGGTTCTGACCTGATTCTGATCAGGTTCTGATCTGGTTCTGATCTGGTTCTGATCTGGTTCTGATCTGATTCTGATCAGGTTCTGATCTGATTCTGATCTGGTTCTGATCTGGTTCTGACCTGGTTCTGATCTGGTTCTGACCTGGTTCTGATCTGGTTCTGATCTGGTTCTGATCAGGTTCTGATCTGGTTCTGATCTGGTTCTGATCTGGTTCTGACCTGGTTCTGATCTGATTCTGATCTGGTTCTGACCTGGTTCTGATCTGGTTCTGATCTGGTTCTGATCTGGTTCTGACCTGGTTCTGATCTGGTTCTGATCTGATTCTGATCTGGTTCTGACCTGGTTCTGATCTGGTTCTGATCTGATTCTGATCAGGTTCTGATCTGGTTCTGACCTGGTTCTGATCTGGTTCTGATCAGGTTCTGATCTGGTTCTGATCAGGTTCTGATCTGGTTCTGATCTGGTTCTGATCTGGTTCTGACCTGGTTCTGATCTGTTCTGACCTGGTTCTGACCTGATTCTGATCAGGTTCTGATCTGGTTCTGATCAGTTCTGATCTGGTTCTGATCTGGTTCTGACCTGGTTCTGACCTGGTTCTGATCTGATTCTGATCAGGTTCTGATCTGATTCTGATCTGGTTCTGATCTGGTTCTGACCTGGTTCTGATCTGGTTCTGACCTGGTTCTGATCTGGTTCTGATCTGGTTCTGATCAGGTTCTGATCTGGTTCTGATCTGGTTCTGACCTGGTTCTGATCTGATTCTGATCTGGTTCTGATCTGGTTCTGACCTGGTTCTGATCTGGTTCTGATCTGGTCTGATCTGGTTCTGATCTGGTTCTGATCTGGTTCTGACCTGGTTCTGATCT
Source organism: Poecilia picta (assembly GCA_033032245.1). Lineage (NCBI taxonomy): Eukaryota > Metazoa > Chordata > Actinopteri > Cyprinodontiformes > Poeciliidae > Poecilia > Poecilia picta. The sequence continues at coordinate 1,234,867 of CM065368.1, read as the reverse complement.
GGTTCTGATGTTTCCCAGGCGTTTTCTGTCAGACGTGTTTCCACAGCCTGGGCAACGTGTGCGCCGTCTGCACGCGACCTCTGACCCCTCTGGACGACGGCGAGGCCGACGAGCTGTGAGTGACCCAGAACCAGAACCGCTGGCCGACCCAAACCACTTCTAAACCCGACAGAACTGCAGAAAAACGGCAGAACCATCAAATCCGACCCAGAACCAAACACACCTCCTGGTTCTGAACCGGTTCCTTCTGGTTCTGAACCGGTTCCTGCCGGTTCTGTCCCAGTTCCTCCTGGTTCTGACCCGGTTCCTTCTGGTTCTGAACCGGTTCCTGCCGGTTCTGACCCGGTTCCTCCTGGTTCTGAACCGGTTCCTGCCGGTTCTGTCCCAGTTCCTCCTGGTTCTGAACCGGTTCCTGCCGGTTCTGTCCCAGTTCCTCCGGTTCTGACCCAGTTCCTCCTGATCCCCTCAGAGACTCCAGTGATGATGAGCAGCTCCCGACCCGCCTCCCGGCCCGGTCTGCCAGCAGAACCTTGGCCTCCAGAGGTTCTGTGGTCCAGGTTGACAGCAGCAACTTGGCCAGCGGTCACAGGTGAGAACCCATCCAGGTGAAGCTCCTCCCACTGCTCTGAAGCTCCTCCCACTGTCTGTAGCTCCTCCCACTGATCTGTAGCTCCTCCCACTGATCTGTAGCTCCTCCCACTGATCTGTAGCTCCTCCCACTGATCTGTAGCTCCTCCCATGATCTTAGCTCCTCCCACTGCTCTAAAGCTCCTCCCTTTTCCCTCAGCTCCTCCCACTGCTCTAAAGCTCCTCCACTTTTCCCTGATAGCTCCTCCCACTGCTCTAAAGCTCCTCCCACTGCTCTAAGTCTCCTCCCTTTTCCCTGAAGCTCCTCCCACTGCTCTGTAGTCCTCCACTTTTCATAAGCTCTCCACTGCTCTAAGCTCCTTCCCACTCTGCCTACTGTCAGTGAAGCGACCGTACCTAGACCGGTCCGTCTTCGACTCCCGACAGCGACTCCGACTCGTCATGAAGCCCTCGCTTCGACCCGGAGCTCAGACTCCAGGTTGTCATGGAAACCAACAGTCTAGTGTTGCAATTAACGATTAATAAACATATTTTTACCTTCAGCTGAACTCCGTATGTCGACCCAACGCTGCCAAAACATTATGTTAATCCTCTTCTGAACTCCTGGAGTCGTGCAGGTGGTTCTGAATCCATGTTGGTTCTGATCCGACCCGGCTTGGATCCTGGACTCTTTGTTTCAGAGTTCTGGACGTGTGAGAAGAGGAAACCGGGGCTCTGCCTCCAGCTGCTGATTCCTCTGACGCTGAAACTGAACTGAAAGACAAACGGCAGAAAAAAATCCCAGATCTGGATCCAATCAGTTTGTTTTGGACAAACTAATTTGTAAACTGAAAAAGTTTGATCTATGGAAGAGGATTATGGACCTGGAAAAATATAAAAAGGAATTTTTACCTTTGATTTTATAAGATTAAAGTCAGAATTTCTGTTTCAATGGCCCTGATGGTCTTTCATACTGTGGAACAATATTTGGGACATTGGAAGGAAAAAAAAAAAGAACCCTGTCTTTTGTCAGGATTCCAACTTTAATCTTCTAAACAGTAATTTTTTCCCATTTGTCTTCCATACAAACCATTCATATTCAAGGTTTCAACTGTATTTTTTTAGGTTTCTTAGAGGTGTGCCGATCGATCGGTCACCGATCATAATCGGCCGATTTCCGTGAAATCGGTGATGATCGGGATCGCGATCATTGGCTCTGTTACCGATACCGATCATCACCTGCATCTCATTTCCCAGCCTGTCTGTCCAGCTGGTCTCGTCTTTCCTTCACTCTGCCAAACGTGCAGCAACAAATCCTAAGCGATGTGTAACTATAACCACTGAGTGAATGAGGACGTTTGCGTGTTGCAGCGGAAAATAGAAGCAGATCAAAATGCATCAACACAACGAAGCTAATAGACATAAAAACAATGACGGAGTTTGGCTACATTGAGGCTCAATGCAGTAAAAAGACATGGAGGATCAGACAGCAGGTAAAGCAGCACAGCTACAAACACTCACCGGATTAGCATGACGGTCAGAAAGATAAACGATTTAAGTCTTGGAGCTGCGATGTAAGACGCTGGTTCTGCTGTTGAACCGCTGCTCCGCTACAGGTAGTAATATTTAATATTTAGTAATATTTAATATTTAGTAATATTTAATATTTAGTAATATTTAATATTTAGTAATATTTGACATGGAGCCGCTTCTGCTCCACCTGGTAGAGACTCTCACACCGAACCTGTTTAAAGCTGCAGCATCTAACTAAAAAAATACATTTTACATACATATTAAAACTTTCTCTGTCCTAACATGACAGATAATCTCTAAAAAATAATCGATCTCCTCCCTGTTACTCCCAGTCAGAAACAGCCAATCAGAAATAGCAGTAACCAGCTAGCCGCTATGCTAACAGGAAGTTTTCATTCAGTAACTCTGGATTGTTTATTGATCCTGTTTTTGCCTTTGAATGTTAAGTTTTATACTTGAACTTTTTGTCAATGTTGAGAGGTTTTATTTTGGCTCTTTACATTATTTAGCCTCTTCAGAGCCTCATATGTTATCAGTCTGTTAAGATAGTATTACTGATAGCAGTTCAATTTGCACAATGCCTGTTTTGTTTAGTTTTCTTCTTGGAAAATGTTATTAAAAACAAGTTTTTGTCTAAATTAAGGTGAATTCATGGTTCCTTTTTCCACATAATGTAAAGGTAGTGTTTATGATAAAAAACAAATAAATAACAATTATGTGATCGGTATCACCGATCATCCCTCAGGGGGTGATGGGTATCGGCAGAAAAAAAACCTGATTGGCACATCCCTAATACATATATATATATATATATATACTGTAAATATATATATATATATATATATATATATATATATATATATATATATATATATATATATACAGTATATATATATATATATATATATATATATATATATATATATATACTGTATACTGTTTATGATAAAAAACAAATAAATAACAATTATGTGATCGGTATCACCGATCATCCCTCAGGGGGTGATGGGTATCGGCAGAAAAAAACCTGATTGGCACATCCCTAATACATATATATACAATATATATATATATATATATATATATATATATGTATATATACATATATATATATATATATATATATATATATATATATATATATATATATATATATATATATATATATACAGCTGACTGCTGTCACAACTTGCTGCTGTCACAACTTGAGATTGACGAGGTACAACACAAATGCTATGGCAAAGGGGAGGAGCCAGAACGCCAGGTCAGCGGGGAGTTAACTACCCACCCAGAGACTGGGTATGTAGCCCCAGTAATGAACGAACCATCAGAGCTGAACGAGGCAGCAACTGACCTGAGAGAGAGAATCGTGGCCGTAATGAACACCAGACAACCCCGACGCCAATTACAACGGCTGAGTGAAGCACCACCAGAAAGTCTAATTGAAGATGTGAATGCGGCATTGAGAACGATCCCCACCAACACCATAACAGAAACCAATGAGCTCATATACAACTCAGCATCAGTGATCCTTGAGATGCTTGGCTATAAGAGCAATCATGAGACCCAATACCCACCATGGAAAAGACGGTTAGAGGCTAAGATCAAGATAACAAGGAGGGAAGTGAGCCAACTGTCAGAGCTCCAAAGGGGTGCAATGAATAGATCAGTACACAAGAAGTACAGCCAGATGTCCATACCTGAAGCACTCGAAACTGCCAAACAAAGGCTCCAAGCCTTGGCCAGCCGCCTGAAGAGATACACAAGAGAGAATGAAGCCAGGAGGATTAACCGGCTCTTCCACACCCAACCAGCTAAAGTGTACTCTCAATGGCAGGGTACTAACAACAGAGCAGACCCACCAAGGCTGGAGACTGAACAATACTGGAAAGGCATATGGGAAAGGGAGGCGACCCACAACAGCAATGCAAAGTGGCTGACCTCTCTACGAGAGGAACACAGCAACCTCCCTCAACAAGCCCCAGTAACCATCACTGTGGCAGATGTCCAAGAAAGAGTCTCGGGTATGAAAAACTGGACAGCACCAGGACCTGACATGATCCATGCCTACTGGCTAAAGAAACTCACTGCCCTCCATGAGCGACTGGCAGCTCAAATGAACCAGCTGCTACAAAATGGGATTCACCCTGAATGGTTAACTGAAGGTCGCACAATCCTGATACAGAAGGATCCCTCAAAGGGTTCAATCCCATCCAGCTATCGGCCAATAACCTGTCTCTCTACAACATGGAAGCTCATATCAGGCATCATAGCGGCTAAGATAAGTGGTCACATGGATAAATACATGAGTACGGCACAGAAGGGCATCGGCAAAAATAGCAGAGGAGCCAAACACCAACTCCTTGTAGACCACACAGTCGCCCGAGACTGCAAAACCCGACACACCAACCTGTGCACCGCTTGGATAGACTACAAGAAAGCCTATGACTCAATGCCACATACTTGGATCATTGAATGCTTAGAGATGGACAACATCAATAGGACTATAAGAGCCTTCATTGCAAACTCGATGGGGCTGTGGAAAACCACCCTTGAAGCCAACTGCAAACTACTTGCAGAAGTGTCCATCAAATGTGGCATAAACCAAGGAGATGCTCTGTCCCCACTGCTGTTCTGCATAGGCCTGAACCCCCTCAGCCAAATCATCAACAAGACTGGCTACGGATACCGACTGAAGAATGGGGCCACAATCAGTCACCTCCTCTACATGGATGACATCAAGCTGTACGCTAAGAGTGAGCGAGACATCGACTCACTGATCCACACCACCAGGATATACAGCACTGACATTGGGATGTCATTCGGACTAGAAAAGTGTGGTCGGATGGTTACAAAGAGAGGGAAGGTCGTCCGCACAGAAGGGGTCTCACTCCCAGAAGGAACAATAGCAGACATAGAGCACAGTTACAAGTACCTGGGAATACCACAAACAAATGGCAACCTCGATGAGGTCACAAGGAAAGGAGCCACAGCCAAATACCTCCAACGAATAAGGCAAGTCCTGAGAAGCAGCTCAATGGCAAGAACAAGATCCGTGCAATAAACAGCTATGCATTACCAGTAATCAGATACCCTGCCAGAATAATCAGCTGGCCAATGGAAGAGATAAAGGCCACGGATGTTAAGACTCGGAAGTTACTAACCAGGCATAGAGGGTTCCACCCCAAATCCAGCACCCTGAGACTGAACACGAGCCGTAAGGAAGGAGGCAGAGGACTAGCGAGTGTGAGAGCCACTGTCCAGTATGAAACATCCAAGATCCATAAATACATCAAGGACAAAGCCTCAACGGATGATATGCTCAGCGAATGTCTCAGGCAATGGGGAACACAGGATGAGGGGCTAGAGGTTCCATCATGGGAGAACAAGCCCCTACATGGGATGTACCACCGACAAATAACTGAAGTGGCTGATATCAGGAAATCCTACCAATGGCTGGACAAAGCTGGACTCAAGGACAGCAGAGAGGCTCATCCTGGCTGCACAGGAACAGGCCCTAAACACCAGAGCAATAGAGGCTCAGATCTACCACACCAGACCAGACCCAAGGTGTAGGTTGTGCGAGGAGGCCCCTGAGACAGTCCAGCACATAACAGCAGGGTGCAAGATGCTGGCAGGGAAAGCGAACATGGAACGACATAACCAGGTGGCGGCATAGTGTACAGGAACATCTGTGCAGAATATGGACTGGAAGCCCCGAGATCGAAGTGGGAAACACCCCCAAAGGTGGTGGAGAATGACCGAGCTAAGATCCTGTGGGACTTCCAGATCCAGACAGACAAGATGGTGATGGAGAACCAACCGGACATTGTGGTGGTGGATAAAGAACAGAGGAAAGCCATTGTGGTGGATGTAGCTATACCAAGTGACTACAACATCAGGAAAAAGGAGCATGAGAAACTGGAGAAATACCAGGGCCTCAGGGAGGAACTGGAAAAGAACTGGAAGGTGAAGACCACAGTGGTGCCTGTGGTCATCGGGGCCCTCGGGGCAGAAACCCCCAAACTGGAGCAGCGGCTAAAACAGGAACAACATCAGACATCAGTCCAGAAATGTGCAGTACTAGGCACAGCCAAGATACTGCGCAGAACCCTCAAGCTCCCAGGCCTCTGGGAGAGGACCTGAGCTCAGAGGATGAAAAGAGAGAGAGAGAGAGAGAGAGAGAGAGAGAGAGAGACCACCCGCAGAGGGTGAGAAGGGAATTTTTTTTTTTTTTTTATACATATATATATATATACTGTATATACACATATATATATATGTATGTATATATATGTCCATCCATTTTCTTACACCCTTGTCCCTGGTGGGGTCGGGAGGAGCTGCTGCTTCTCCAGGTAACGTTTGGGGCGAGAGGCGGTGTTTCTTTTTAAAGATCAAGTTTTTGGCCTCAGTTTAGTTCCATACATGTTGCCTCCTAGCGGCTCGTGCCTTGCTAAAGTTTTCACACCCTGAACTTCCAGCTTCAGGTTTATTTGACCAGATGTAACAAAAAGTGAGTTAAATTTATCATTTTTATTATTAATTTATAAAAGTAGATGTTTTCCCACCTCCCAGTTCGAGGCTGTGAATACAGGATCAGACCGGAACCGAACAAAGCGGCGGTCCGGTTCGGACTGGTCCGGTCCCAGTTGGGTCTGTCTGGGTGTGTCTGAGAGAAAACAGAGGAGAAAATCAGATAAAAGCCTCGGTGTGTGTGTGTGTGTGTGTGTGTGTGTGTGTCTCTGTGTGTGTGTGTGTGTGTCTCTGTGTGTGTGTGTGTGTGTGTGTGTGTCTCTGTGTGGTGTGTGTTTGTGTGTGTCTCTGTGTGTGTGTCGTTGTGTGTGTGTGTGTGTGTGTGTGTGTGTGTGTGTGTGTGTCTCTGTGTGTGTGTGTGTGTGTCTTGTGTGTGTGTGTGTGGTGGTGTGTGTGTGTGTGTGTGTGGTGTGTGTGTGTGTTGGTGTTGTCTCTGTGAACAGGAAACACTCCGGACTTTTTCTCTCTCTCTCGTTTTTCGGATTTTTTCGCGTCTTTTCGTCGCGGATCGAAGCTGCACGGATGGCGATCAAGGTGAGACCCCCTGACCCCCTGACCCCCTGACCCTTTGACCCACGCCCTGGCCAGCTTCTGGTCCAGATGGTTCTGGTTCGGTCGCGTTTGCAGCAGATGTTCTGTAAATGTTTCAGGTTTTAGCGGCAGCGCTTTAGAGAAAAGTTTTAATTATTGGATAATATTCGTGATGTTTTAATTTATCCGGTAAATTAATGAACATCGGCTCAGATTCGGAACCTCGTCATGCAAATGAGTCCAACAGAAATTGAAAGTGACCCAAACAGAAACGAGTTAAAACGACCTAAAACAATAAAAACACTTTATCCTGAAAAACAAAGTTTAATCCAACTGAAATGTTTTATTCTGAAGGTCTATCAAGGTAAACATGTTGCTGCTGTTGGTACCAATGGGTTCTGGTTCCGATCAGGATGCGGACAGTTCGGATCCTATAATCTGACCTGGATTGTGGTTCCATACGTGAAGTTTTAAATGAATCCGGACGTCAGAATAAAATAAAAAATGATTTTAGCGGATGACGCGGTTCTGTTGGCTTCATCAGGTGAAGCGGTTCCGGTCCATCTACGGGCTTTGGGTCGTGAATAAAGAACCAGATGAGGATCCAAGCGGCCCAGATGTGTTTCCTCCTCAGGGAGAGAGAAGCTGCTGCTCCTCCAGGTCCAGGAGACAGTTGAGACATCTGGACAAAAGACTTTTCCAAAATATTTAATTTGGAACTACTTAAAAGTTTAGTTTGACTTTCTGTAGAATTAAGACAAAGATTGTAAATGTTTACACTCTAAAAAGGGTTTTTTGGGCTGCAGTTCATCTTATGGACTTATTTACATTAATTTTACTTGATTCTTTTGCTTTTGCTATGACAACTTACTTTTTTGAGTTTATTTAACTCAAAACTTACACTAAATAGTTGAACCAACTTAATTGAATTCCTTCCATAGGTAAAAAGCTATTTAATTAATTTTATCCAACTTAATTTATTAAGTTTAAATAATTCAATATATTCTAATCATCTAACTCAATTTAATTTATTTTTAACAATTTATTTAGTATGTTTAAGATGACAGATTTAAGTCAGTGCTACTCAAATCATTTAGTTTACTTCAACAATGGTAAATAAACTTAGTGCTTTTCCAGTCATTTTGGCCACTGAAACTCTTTCCATTAGAGTCACATTCACTTATTGCACAGGTCAGTTGGGGTCAAGAGCCCAGGAGCCCATTGACATGGCAGCAGGAGCTGGAATTGAACCGTCAACCTTCCAATCACAAGACGACCACGGTTACTTCCTCACTTGGACTTAATTAGTCCAAGTAAAGTCAAAGTAAAAAGGTTTATTTAAGGAAAATATTTGTATTTAGATGACACTGTAAAAAGAGTATTAAACTTTAGTTTGGAACTTAAAGGTTTGAGTTGACCTTCTGTAGAGTTAAGTCAAAGATATATTAAATGTTTATTAGAAGAAAATAAATGATTTGAGTAAGAGTGACTTAAATTTATCATGTTAACCCCATTATGGTTTAAGTTATAAAAACTTGGCAAATTGAGTTGGTCAGACATAGGATATGAAACCAGCATTGAACTCGATTGTTTTAAGAAAGTCAAAGTGAAAAGTTCCTTTAGGTTAAAGATGTGTAAGTTTTGAGTTAAATAAACACAAAAAAGTAAGTTGTCATAGCAAAAGCAAAAGAATTAAGTAAAATTAATGTAAATAGGTCCATAATACGAACTGCAGCCCAAAGACACTTTTTACAGTGTGGAGTTTATCTTCTAAGAAACTGATTTTGTTGCCACTTCGGGTTTCTGATTCGTGGCAGAACCGAACCGCAGCTTTGGGTTTTTCAGGTTGGAAACCCGAAACAGTTCAGAGAATCTGAGCAGTTTGTCAGGAAACGGCTGCAGAGACTCAGAGTGTGTGAATATGTCCAGATCTGAGGCGGATCCTGCAGACAGCCTGGAATGTTGTGCAGATCCTCTGAGATCATCTCAGCCGAGCGACGCCTCGTCTCAGAAACATGGAGCTGATCTCATTCGGCTGCTGCAGCCCAACTCAGAGAGGCCAGAACCCGACTGGAGGTTCTGGACAAAAGGAAACCTGGTTCTGTTGTTTGGCCCCATAAAGTCCGATTAACTCCTCACACTCTGAAGAAAAGCAAATAAAAGTCCAGTGGATCAGATAAACCTGCGGGTTGTTTTCCCGTCTTTCCTGGTGGATGTGAAGCGGAAACCTGGGAATTCCAGAGATTCCAGTTTCCTTCAGGAATCCTGAAGTTCGTTTTAATTCACAGTCTCATGTCACAGATTCTGATTTTAACATCCTGCTGGTGGCAGAAAACATGATTTATGAAAAAGAAAACCGGATTTAATCTCAACGTTTCTTTTTCTTTTGAGGCTCAATAAAAATAATAAATGGAGAAAAAGGAAGATGTTTTTATAGACTCACAAACCAGACATGAAAGCTGAGTGAAAAGATTTTTGAATTGATTGTTTTTTATCATTTAAGTCAGAGGTTCCCAAACTGTGGGGCGCGCCCCCTACAGGGGGCGCTGGGCCACTGCCAAGGGGGTCGTAAAGCGGAATGGATGTATGAAAAACTGGATGGAAGAGAATAACAGGGCGTCTCTCTACACTCTATGATCTGAAGTAATTCTTTGATTAATCGACTTTCCTCCTCCTGCAGTTTTACACTTTGCTTCTTTGTTAGTTTTACTCATTTCCATTCTTTAGTTGCTAAGTGTTGCTAATAATAAATATATAAATAACTTACAGAATTGTTTCAATATATCAGATGTAGAAACACTGATTGGCCTAAACATGTATTTTTATTGCAGAATCTATCCAATGATTAGGATAATTTGTTGCTCACTTCCTCTGCAAGCAGTTCACACTTCATCCACTAGGGGGAGCCAATAATGGCGCTTATAGCGACCTCAGTATGAGAAGAAGATTTATCCAGCAAATGACCAGAGATCTGGGAACCGGCTGTTTATTTGGGAATATCTGATCTCTTCCTATTGATTATTGATCTGTTCAGAACTCGGAGCTGGAGCTGAACTCATCAGTGATTATTGATTATTGATCTGTTCAGAACTCGGAGCTGGAGCTGAACTCATCAGTGATTATTGATTATTGATCTGTTCAGAACTCGGAGCTGGAGCTGAACTCATCAGTGATTATTGATTATTGATCTGTTCAGAACTCGGAGCTGGAGCTGAACTCATCAGTGATTATTGATTATTGATCTGTTCAGAACTCGGAGCTGGAGCTGAACTCATCAGTGATTATTGATTATTGATCTGTTCAGAACTCGGAGCTGGAGCTGAACTCATCAGTGATTATTGATTATTGATCTGTTCAGAACTCGGAGCTGGAGCTGAACTCATCAGTGATTATTGATTATTGATCTGTTCAGAACTCGGAGCTGGAGCTGAACTCATCAGTGATTATTGATTATTGATCTGTTCAGAACTCGGAGCTGGAGCTGAACTCATCAGTGATTATTGATTATTGATCTGTTCAGTACTCGGAGCTGGAGCTGAACTCACCAGTGATTATTGATTATTGATCTGTTCAGAACTCGGAGCTGGAGCTGAACTCATCAGTGATTATTGATTATTGATCTGTTCAGAACTCGGAGCTGGAGCTGAACTCACCAGTGATTATTGATTATTGATCTGTTCAGAACTCGGAGCTGGAGCTGAACTCATCAGTGATTATTGATTATTGATCTGTTCAGAACTCGGAGCTGGAGCTGAACTCATCAGTGATTATTGATTATTGATCTGTTCAGAACTCGGAGCTGGAGCTGAACTCATCAGTGATTATTGATTATTGATCTGTTCAGTACTCGGAGCTGGAGTTGGCCATCAACACGATGGTCACGGAGTTCCACCAGGCGGCGGGAGGCGGCGCCACCATGACCTCCACCCAGCTCCAGACCTTCGTCTCCAATCAGATGCCGCTCCTCGCCAAGGTACCCATGACGTCACTCAGTACCGTCCAATCAGAGCAAGCCTCGCTCTACGGCCCCCAAAACCCTCAGTTGTCTTTTTAAAATGATTCATAGTTTTTATTAAAATAATAATTTGAATTCTATTAACTGTAAAGAAAACAAATGGTTTAATAATAAATTAGATACTTAATTTAATGTGTTGATTAATAAATGAATCAAGTGTCCCAGTTGTGTTGCCATAATCGCGATGACGCATCTTATGGTTTGCAAAAATGGAGAAAACAAAACCAATAAAAACATTTTAAAAACTAGAAAAACATAGATAACAATAGTAATAATTAAAAAAAAACAGAAAGAAAAGTTAAAAACAAAAACTTATGAAAAAGTTTCATATCACACTTTTCATGATAAAATGAAAATATATATGAAAAAATAATGAAAAATATGAATCAACTGTTGATTAATGCTTTTAAAAATACTTAATGTTTGTAATATCTATCATTAATGCATATATTTCCAGAGTTTTTCCATAATTTCAAACGTGTCTGTCCATAAATGTAGATCAGTTTGACTCTGATATCAGTTCGGCCTGCAGGGGGCGATGCAGCGCTGCTCCCGTCCGACGTCACTTCCTGCTCTGAGTGTTCCCATAGACATAACATAAGGATAGACCATCATGCTCCGCTCTCGCCTATTGTCGCTGACGAGATTTAGGGCGGCCATCTTGGAGCGGTAGACCACTAAACTCAGCATTACGTGTTTAGCAGCAAAATGACATTTAGTCGATCATAACACACTTTTTTGTTACTGGAAACTATATTCAGACATCTATCAAAACTACATTTATATACAATTGTATTATTTAAGTATGTTTTTAATACATAGTTCAGCATTTTTAAATATGATTAGTGGCTATAATTTATTGTGAATGGCTGTGTGTGTAATTTATTATAATAATACATAGTTATACAACTATACAATCACAAATAAATAATGATTAATACTGAATAATATATATATATATATATATATACTGTATATAGCATGAGAAACTGGAGAAATACCAGGGCCTCAGGGAGGAACTGGAAAAGAACTGGAAGGTGAAGACCACAGTGGTGCCTGTGGTCATCGGGGCCCTCGGGGCAGAAACCCCCAAACTGGAGCAGTGGCTAAAACAGATCCCAGGAACAACATCAGACATCTCAGTCCAGAAATGTGCAGTACTAGGCACAGCCAAGATACTGGAGGAGAACCTGAAGCTCCCAGGCCTCTGGTAGAGGTCAGAGGTCAGAGGATGGAAGAGAAAGAGAGAGAGAGAGAGAGAGAGAGACAGACAGAGAGAGACAGAGAGAGAGAGAGAGGAGAGAGAGAGAGAGAGAGAGATCACCCGCAGAGGGTGAGAAGGGAATTTTTTTTTTTTTTTTTATAGATTCAGTTCAAAATCCTATGTGAGATTCATCCTGCTGCAGTGAATCCGTCTCTCTTTATAGATTCTCCTCCATCTTCTTCCTCACATCGTGTCTTTATGAAACTTTCAAAACAAAAACGGAAGATTTGGGATGAATCTTACTAGTGAAAGAATTACATAATAATAGTTTTACCATCTGTGTAAACTTTGCTGGTGAATGTTAGAACACATAATATAAGTTTTATAATATATGTTACTTTGTTTCATTTCTAATATTGTCTCTTGTGTCAGATAATCTAAGTCAATGTTAGAGAATAATTATTTTTTTTAGATTTACAGAATCTCAGTTATCCTTCATATCGGGGCTGAACCCGTATTACATAATGTAGCTAATATTAGCTGGTATCTCGCCGGTGGACATAAATACAGTAAAGTAATATTATAATCACAATATATACACAATAATATGTCCATCTTACTTGTGACATGTTGTCTGTGGAGCCTCACATCAATAATCCATAGATCCGAACAACAACATCCCTCAGTGCTGAAACATCTTCTGTTGTTTTAATTGAGCAAAGTAGGAGGGACTACCGCTCCAAGATGGCCGCCGTATTTCCTGGAGCAGCCAATAAGAGGTCTGCTCTGATATGACGTCTATGCTGCCTGACTTCCTGCCTCCTGTGCGCAGACGGCGCAGGGTGAGGACGGCCTGGACCGGGTTCTGGACCGGATGGGGGTCCAGAAGGACCAGAACATCTCCTTCCATCACTTCTGGACGCTGATCCGCCACCAGGCGGCGCTGCAGTTCAGCAGCGCACATAAAGAGAAGCGCGTCAAGTGCAACTGCCTGCTGCAGTGACACACCGGCGCTGACCAGAGGGGGCGCTGCGGGCCCGCAGGCACACGTGACGTCATGAGGAGACAAACGCATTTAGTCGTTGTTTGTGTTTTAGAGGCGACGAACGGAGGACCAACCGCGACTTTTACAAGATGGAGAATGAACGTAAATCAGAAAAGAACAAAAACAAAGTCAAAGTACAAATTGATTTTTCATGAGCTTTACTGTCAATGTACGGAGGACCAATGATGACATGAACATTCAGTCACTCGAATCAAAGTAATGCTAGAAACTCATGAATATTTTATCTATACATGTTTATCAAACATTTGTTCAGTGCAGCACTTCCTAACAGCAACAATAACACTGATAAACTACATTTCATTCTGAAAAGGAAAAATAAAAACTGATAATTAAAAATCCACAAAAATTAAATAAAAACATCAATGTTCAATTTTAACAAATTCAGTAATTGTGATTGCTTTACAAATTATTGATGAAAAAAAGTAAATGCATTCCATATGTTAAGTCAGCTGAATGTATGGAAGAACAAATGGGACAAATTAGAAAACAACAAATTACTTCCTTTATTAAAATGATTATTAATCAACAGTAGATTAATTGTTATGAATGGTTGATTGTTTCTTAGTTGCTTATACTAAAGTAACTTAACTTTTGAAAAACCTTTAATATCAACAAGTAACATTCATTATAAACTGTAAATGAAGAAATTACAAAAAATTATTAGCATAAAACAGCTATAAAACTTGAAATAATTTTATTATGTATAATTTTATTCTAACAGTTTTATTTTACTACATGTCATACTATTATTAATATTTTAGTCATGTTTGACCCTCCGTACAGCAACTGAAAAAACATTTTTAGCAGAACAAATTTAGACAAACTTTCTGCCATTTTAAAAACTACATTAAAATGTGATGCATTTTTATTAACATGCTTATATTTTCATGTAATCCTGTATTTTTATTGCTTCTTAGTTAATCTGTTTATTGGCACAATGTGGTCTCCGTCTGTCTGACCTTATAATGAGCTGCTTTATACTCAGGTTTGTTGCCACTAATCTTCATGTTTGTCATAATCCAGATTTAACCCATAAACTGTTGAAACGGCTGTTTTTGTAGTTTCTGATCTCCTGTTAGATCCTCAGTTATTCATCTAAAACTGTGATGATTTTTAAAAATATTTTTGTATTCAGTATGTTGTCATTAATCTGAAGATTAAAGGATCATTAATCTGATTGTGTCTGACTCGGGGATGATCATGTGGTAACTCCATGTTTCTTAATGAAAGTGAAACGTTTGACTTTTTCAATCTGCTTTAATGAAATATTTGCTCACATATTTCAACAAATGATGCCAACAATCACAAAGTGTTTATCCTGTGAATGAATGTTAATATTACAGTGATTCTTGAGAAAAGGACAAACAGTTCCTATGGATAAAGCACAGAATTTGATTAAAATATACACAAAATATATTTTTTTCAAATATCTGACTAAACTAACATGGTCATGTGACACATGCAATGTATATTTTCCATTTGCTGAATATTTTTTATTTTAAACATTGTAGTCGGTGGATGATGCCTGTAAAAGCCTTTGTCCAGGAGCAGAACTCAATACATTATAATAGTTTAAAACAATTAAATACTAAGATAATATTTTGACAATTAAGTATAAGGTAGTCTATAAATAATTATAAAAGTATCAATTAATTGAATTAAAAATCATTTTTATATATTTTCCAACTCCATTGAAATTTGTCCTTAGTTTTTGTCAGAAATGAAAAGAATGTAAAAAAAATCAGGCAATATTGTGGCACCAGAACTGAGGACCCCATGACCACTTCCTGTTTCTTCCATTGCTAACAGGCTATTAGCCTGGGTTTGCTTAGCTAGTAGCCTGGTTATCTTAAGGCCAGTTAGCTCTGGTTAGCTTAAGGCTAGTTAGCTCTGCTTAGCTTAAGCTAGTTAGCTTGGTTAGCTTAAGGCTAGTTAGCTCTGCTTAGCTTAGGCTAGTTAGCCTGGTTAGCTTAGGCTAGTTAGCCCTGGTTAGCTTAAGGCTAGTTAGCTCTAGTTAGCTTAAGGCTAGTTAGCTCTGGTTAGCTTAAGGCTAGTTAGCTCTGTTAGCTTAAGGCTAGTTAGCCTGGTTAGCTTAAGGCTAGTTAGCTTGGTAGCTAGGCTAGTTAGCGTTAGCTAGGCTAGTTAGCTTAGTTAGCTTAAGGCTAGTTAGCTCTGGTTAGCTTAAGGCTAGTTAGCTCTGATTAGCTTAAGGCTAGTTAGCTCTGGTTAGCTTATGTTATTCTGTAGTTTTTTTCTTCTTTTTATTCCTAAGTTGTTTGTCACAACCATGATGTGTCGACACCATAACTGACAATTTACAGAACTTTGATGAAATTTGTGAAATAAAAGCTTAATTTTGGTAAAATGTAAACCTGATGACCTGATGAGCTACAATATGGCCGCCTTCAGAATTAACATCATATAAATTGAGGTAGTTTGGCTTTTTGTCACCTCCGTCAGTTTTTGTGACTCTTTCAGTGAAATTGTTGTCAAATCTCACTTAAATGTGCAGTTAATTCATTTTATTGTATTTTACATAAATTGCATTACTTCACATGAACCAAGTTTTTCATTTTACTCTGTAGTTTGTCACCTTCAGTTCTGTGTCGACTCCGTCAGATGGACTTTTTGTTGTTTTTTGTTTTAAATAATATTTATTTTGTTTCTTGAGAAGCTTTTGTCTGTAAAATGAGTAAAATATCACAAAATTATTTTTGATGTATTTTTGTCAATGATGATGACAACGTTCTGGGTCAGGTCCATTAAAAATTCAATTGTTTTAAAATAATGTTGCAACTGGGAGCCTGTAGCTCAGCATCTTTACATTTCCAAAACATTATTTGACAATTACAATACATTTGAGAAACAAAAAAAATATTGGGAAAATTAAAACCCATTTTGTCCTATTTTCAAGAATCACTGATAGTTAATTAAGTAATTATTTATTAATGTTAATATTTAAAGAAACCAATGGCTGCAGAGCGTTAGACCAACGAGAAGCAGCGTGTTAAACTGGTTCGCATGTCTCCGCCTCGCAGGCAGGGGGCGCCGTTTCCTCCTGCTGCCGGTGGAAAACCTTCCCGTCGGGTTGGATCCTCCAGCTGAGCTTCAGCTCCTCCGTCACTTCCTGCTCCTCCATCTTCTGCCTCAGCTGAACAAACAGTTTAACAAGCAAGAGGGAAATAAACGCCAGAATCTCTGAATTCTAGGAAAAAGTTCCACATTTTCCGAGTTGGGAGTTTTAAACTCATTTTGTTGGGAGTTTCTCAGAAACAGGAAGTTTTAACAACTCGGTGCTTTTCAAAGTAAGAGCCGCCAGGGGGCGCAGCGGGGCCTCAGAGAGGAAACAGGAGAAAAAAACGTCAAAAAATTTAAATCTTAAACGTTTCCTCGAAACTTTTGTTTTCTTTTTTCAGTCATTAGAAAAAGTTAAAATAATAGTTTTAAATGTTATTTAAAATTCAAATTCATTCAGCTGCTTTGCTCCTTAAGCTAACAAAATTAGCAACAAATGGAAATGTTTCTGCCACAACCAGAGAACTGTGGGAATAAAAAGAGTTTGATCTGTAATAAATGACCATATTCTTGTTTTAAAACTATTTTCCAGCAATAAAATTCAAACAGATTCTCAAAAATCAATGAACTTTAAATTTTAACAAATATTTACACTGGAACTGGAAGACATTTTAAATATCCAAAGTGTATAAACAAATCAACAAATAAAGTGAATTATGGAAACAAAACTGTCCTTCAGAAAAAGAAGCTTTTTGAGACAAAAACGCAGACAGAAAAATAAATCATGTAAATCATAATTATGTTTAAACGTATCATGAAATCAACTGGTCTGATTGATCAGATCTGAGGCAGCCTTTTTGCTAAATGGACGTAGTAACTATTGAACAGTGAGTGAAAACCTTGTAAAGGTTTCCTTTGGATCCGTTTGGACCGTTTTGAAGCGCTGGTGGCCTGACCTGCTGCAGGACGGATTCCTGCACCGCGGCGTCGCTCAGGTCTGCAGATCCGGCCTCCAGACGAATCCTCAGCGCCCTGGTGGCCTTCGGAACGACGTCTGCAGAGAAACGCAGAAACGCCCCGTTACGACCGGCTCAGCCTGGGGAAGGGGAGGAACGTTAAAGAAACCCAGGTGGAAAGGTTTTACAGTTTAGGGATTTATCAAAATGTAGGGACTGGCAACAAAAATGTACTAAATGAAACAAAATCCACAAAACAATCAGAGATGTAAATCAAAGACCTTAACCAAACAAAAATGGAGTTTTGGTAGAGGGTAAACAAAAACAAACTACAAATCTCTAACAGAGATTCAAGGTCCCCCACAGGGACAAGACGAGTTTGCAGGAGTTAGCAAACGCTAACAAAGCTATCAGAGCTAGTTTACAGCAGTCAAAAACACCAAACAAAGGATCAGCTCTGGACTTCTCCCAGGAAGTCCTTGGTTTCTAAAAGGGAAGCCTCAACAGTGATTGGTGCGGCCGGCAGTTGATGACCCAATCACGGTAGACCTCAGGGTGCGGCACAGGACAACAGGGCAGCACCCACTTCCAGGTGAAGTCAGTCTGATTAGCCACTGCAAAACCCCCCCAAATAAACACAGAAAAGGCCGTAAGACACCGGATCCGCCGGAACCGGATCCGGGGAAACTCGCCTTCGCTGCAGAGGAAGCTGAAGCTGTGGCTGCAGGGCTGCTGGGTCCAGCCGCCGCTGGAGGCGTCCATCATCACACAGTCGGTCTGCTCTGTGGAGGCCTGGGCGGCCCACGGCCAGTAGGAGGCGCTGCTGCCGTCGGACCACACCCAGTCGGACCGGTGCAGGCCGATCCAGGCCTCCGCTGCCGGGGTCATGCTGAAGGTCAGGAAGTTGAAGGTGGAGTCAGGCAGGAGGGAGGCCATCCTGTAGTTCTTGGTGAGGTCCCTGATGGTGGTCAGGTCTGTGTGCGTCTCCCTGCAGTGAGCCTGAGCATCAGACCAGCTCATCCTCTGCTTCACCAGGACGTCACTGTCAGAGGAACCTGAAACATCACCAAACTACAACTCAACACCTGTTGATTGTCCTTCACTTAGGAGCATCTCTCCAAAAACCTGCAGTAAAAGTAACATTTTTGGTTAAAACATGTTTGTTTTTCATTCAGTGGGTTAAGGATCCGAAACTTTTACTCAAGTAAGAGTAGAAGTAAATGTAACTGAGTAAATGTAAGTAGTGAGTATTTTCCCTGCAGTCAGAGTGAAGCCAGTTCAGACAATCAGGAGAGACGGAATGGATTCCTCTATAAGCTTCATATCAGAACAGAAAGAAAACTTTAAAACTGCTGATAAAATGTTCTGGATTAAATACAATATTCACTTTATATGAGAAATATTTATGTCAGATGTAAAAAATTCTGTCAGCTGTTTAGTTTTTACCAAACATTGTCGCCATGTTGTTTATGCTGCAATGCATTCTGGGTAGATGATGTATGCTAGCCCCCTCTGTGCTACCGTCCAGCCAGAAGGTTTGAGGTGAAATGAAGAAGAGGAGGACAAACGGAGGAAGAGGAGGGACTGCAGTTTGTGCTGCTGCTGATGCTAAACTGAACCAAGAGCTGCTTATGATTAGCATCCGGATCAAACCATTAGCTCAAATATGTTACAATACGGTGCGACAAGGACTTAAAGAGCCATTCATTACCTTCCAACTTGTTCTGATTCTACTTTAGCACATGCTAATGGTTTTAGCTCTGATATGGAGCTAAATGGATGCTAACAGTTTTGGCTCTGATATGGAGCTAAATGGATGCTAACGGTTTTAGCTCTGGTATGGAGCTACATGCATGCTAACAGTTTTAGCTCTGATATGGAGCTAAATGGATGCTAACGGTTTTAGCTCTGATAGGGAGCTAAATGCATGCTAACGGTTTTAGCTCTGGTATGGAGCTACATGCATGCTAACAGTTTTAGCTCTGATGTGGAGCTACATGCATGCTAATGGTTTTAGCTCTGGTATGGAGCTACATGCATGCTAACAGTTTTAGCTCTGATGTGGAGCTACATGCATGCTAATGGTTTTAGCTCTGGTATGGAGCTACATGCATGCTAACAGTTTTAGCTCTGATGTGGAGCTACATGCATGCTAATGGTTTTAGCTCTGGTATGGAGCTACATGCATGCTAACAGTTTTAGCTCTGATGTGGAGCTACATGCATGCTAACAGTTTTAGCTCTGATGTGGAGCTACATGCATGCTAACAGTTTTAGCTCTGATGTGGAGCTAAATGGATGCTAACGGTTTTAGCTCTGATATGGAGCTAAATGCATGCTAACAGTTTTAGCTCTGATGTGGAGCTACATGCATGCTAACAGTTTTAGCTCTGATGTGGAGCTACATGCATGCTAACAGTTTTAGCTCTGATGTGGAGCTACATGCATGCCAACAGTTTTAGCTCTGATATGGAGCTAAATGGATGCTAACGGTTTTAGCTCTGATATGGAGCTAAATGCATGCTAACAGTTTTAGCTCTGATGTGGAGCTACATGCATGCTAACAGTTTTAGCTCTGATGTGGAGCTACATGCATGCTAACAGTTTTAGCTCTGATGTGGAGCTACATGCATGCTAATGGTTTTAGCTCTGGTATGGAGCTACATGCATGCTAACAGTTTTAGCTCTGATGTGGAGCTACATGCATGCTAACAGTTTTAGCTCTGATGTGGAGCTACATGCATGCCAACAGTTTTAGCTCTGATATGGAGCTAAATGGATGCTAACGGTTTTAGCTCTGATATGGAGCTAAATGCATGCTAACAGTTTTAGCTCTGATGTGGAGCTACATGCATGCTAATGGTTTTAGCTGTTTCATATTGTAAGCAGTAAATCACAAGCCGACCTCTTTAGCTTGTTTTCCTGTGTTTGGCGTTGCATAAACTCACGTTGTGGACTGACCTCGTCCACCTGAACTATCTTTACAACTTGTGTTTGCTTTTATGTCATTTATTGGTTTATTTCCGTTTTGTTTTTAGCTTCCAGTCCACCATAACCTCCCTGTGTCATCAGCCCAGAATGCATTGCAGATGTGGACAAATGGCGACTAGGTGGAAAATGAGATGGAGGTTTTTGAAGTATTAATGAACTTTTATGTGTCATAATCAACTTTTAGGTAAATAGAAGAATTAAAGCATATGAATGTTGAACTGGTGGTGAATCTCTTGACAAACGTTCACATGTCGCCAGGAAGACTCTTGTTGTTCTCAGAGAGAAGACATTTCGGTTAACGAGGAGATTTAAACGATCATCCGGACAAACTGCTGATTTTACAGGAACCCGTCGCTACACACAGAGGACAACATGAGAACATCTTCATCACGACTCACCATCGTAACAGAAAAACTCGTTCAGGTCTCCGCAGTCCTTGGCGGACCAAGACCCGGTTTTACTGACCAGGGTGCATTTCCGGTCCTGCGGCTCGTTGAAGCCCCACATGGTGAACATGGAGCCGCTGCCGGGGGGCGGCTGGTCCCGGTCCTGGGACCAGCGCCAGGAGCCGTTGAAGAGCCCGATCCAGACCCGGGAGGCCCCCGCCGCCCGCCGGGCCTCGGTGCCGCTGGCGGCGTTCAGGATGGAGGCCAGGTCCGAGAAGCTCTGCCGGCAGAAGGTCTGGGCGTCGCTCCAGTTCCTCGCCAGGCTGACGAGGCGAAACCGGCGGACGGTTTGATCCGGCTGGACATCAGAGACGACCAGGAGGCCTGAGCAGAACCAGAACCAGGACACATGAGCAGAACCAGAACCAGGACACACTGAGCAGAACCAGACACACTGAGCAGAACCAGGACAGACTGAGCAGACAGAACCAGGACATCACTGAGCAGAACCAGAACCAGGACACACTGAGCAGACAGGACCAGGACACACTGAGCAGAACCAGGACACACTGAGCAGAACCAGAACCAGGACACACTGAGCAGAACCAGGACCAACTGAGCAGAACCAGGACATACTGAGCAGAACCAGAACCAGGACACACTGAGCAGAACCAGGAACCAGGACACACTGAGCAGAACCAGAACCAGGACAACTGAGCAGAACCAGACACACTGAGCAGAACCAGGACACACTGAGCAGAACCAGAACCAGGACACACTGAGCAGAACCGAACCAGGACATACTGAGCAGAACCAGGACACACTGAGCAGAAACCAGGACACACTGAGCAGAACCAGAACCAGGACACACTGAGCAGAACCAGGACACACTGAGCAGAACCAGAACCAGGACATACTGAGCAGAACCAGGACACACTGAGCAGAACCAGAACCAGGACATACTGAGCAGAACCAGGACACACTGAGCAGAACCAGAACCAGGACACACTGAGCAGAACCAGAACCAGGACATACTGAGCAGAACCCAGGACACACTGAGCAGAACCAGAACCAGGACATACTGAGCAGAACCAGACCGGACATACTGAGCAGAACCAGGACACACTGAGCAGAACCAGAACCAGGACACACTGAGCAGAACCAGGACACACTGAGCAGAACCAGGACAACTGACAGACAGGAAACTACAGAACCAGGACACACTGAGCAGAACCAAACCAGGACACACTGAGCAGAACCAGGACACACTGAGCAGAACCAGAACCTAGGACACACTGAGCAGAACCAGGACACACTGAGCAGAACCAGAACCAGGACACACTGAGCAGAACCAGGACACACTGAGCAGAACCAGAACCAGGACACACTGAGCAGAACCAGGACACACTGAGCAGAACCAGAACCAGGACACACTGAGCAGAACCAGGACACACTGAGCAGAACCAGGACGACACCTGAGCAGAACCAGAACCAGAGACACACTGAGCAGAACCAGGAACCAGGACATACTGAGCAGAACCAGGACACACTGAGCAGAACCAGAACCAGGACACACTGAGCAGAACCAGAACCAGGACACACTGAGCAGAACCAGAACCAGGACACACTGAGCAGAACCAGGACCAGACCACCACTGAAGCAGAACCAGGACACACTGAGCAGAACCAGGACACACTGAGCAGAACCAGAACCAGGACACACTGAGACGCCAGAACCAGGACAACTGAGCAGAACCAGACCAGGACACACTGAGCAGAACCAGGACACACTGAGCAGAACCAGGACACACTGAGCAGAACCAGAACCAGGACAACTGAGCAGAACCAGACCAGGACACACTGAGCAGAACCAGAACCAGGACATACTGAGCAGAACCAGGACCAGGACACACTGAGCAGAACCAGGACACACTGAGCAGAACCAGAACCAGGACACACTGAGCAGAACCAGAACCAGACAACTGAGCAGAACCAGAACCAGGACACACTGAGCAGAACCAGGACACATGAAACCAACACACTGAGCAGAACCAGGACACACTGAGCCAGAACCAGGACATACTGAGCAGAACCAGAACCAGGACAACACTGAGCAGAACCAGGGGTTCATGGCCGGGACCTTAACACGTTTATTTGGATTGATTTAATTGTTTCTGCTCAGACAGGAATCTGACTGAATGGATGAGAAGCTGCTTCTCTTCTCGGTTCATTTCTGCCAATAAGCCCAAACAGCATCGCTATGCTAAACATGTAGCAGCTAATGCTACACTGTAAAAATGCTGGTGTTGAATTAACACCCAACAGTGTCTCTATGTGTCCAAGTCAGCTGGTGTTAAATTCAACAACACAGAGAGTCACATTAACATTACAACGGGGTTGGTGTTAAAATATATTAAAAGTAACACCAGTGTAGTGTTGATCACAAAATATAATGTGGTGTTATTAAACCCCTTGTGGGGTAAATAATTGACCCACCAGGTGTCAATATCAATCAAATCCAGTGGAAAATATTCAAAACAAGACACAGAAATGGAAAGTTTAACTTTTCTTAAACCCATTTCAGTATATAGACCAAAATTAATTTAACAAAAACAATGGGTGTAATCTTTTAACACTTTCAAAAGTGTTACTTTATCACCAGCTGACTTGGACACATATAGACACTTTTGGGTGTTAATTCAACACTGGCGTTTTTACAGTGTAATGTCCGCGTCCACATTTCTAGAGACGCTCCATGAAACCAGAGTGAAGTTCAACCTTCTTCAAATCAGACCAAATGGGTGTCAAACCTTTGTGCTGCGTTTGTGCTGCTGTCATTCAAGATATTAAGAAAAATGTTTCTAGAGGTCATGAAAGGTCAACCAGCCCCTCATCGTCTTCAAATCAAACAAAATGGGTGTCAATCAACTCGGCTCAGTTTGTGCCGCTTTGATTTTAAAGACAGGAAGAAAAATGTTTGTTTATAGCTTTAAAAATGTTCTCCATGCAGCATCAGAGGTCAACCACTCCTGAGGTCCTGCTCACATTTAAATGTTTCCTGCACAAACGTTTGACACCAACTGTGTCTGATTTGAAGAAGGTGGGGAGGCGACTTCACTCCGGTCTCATGAATGATCAGCAGCTCCTGAAACTATGGAAAGTTTTCCAGGAAATCAACTTTTCCAAAACGTTTTATAAAGTTCAGGTTAAATTAGAGGCGCAGAAAGGAGGCGACGCAGCTGATCAGAACCCGTATGGGTCCCACAAACACGGAAATCAGGTTCTGACGGACATTAACTGATGAGACAGAACCTGAAATAATCTGTATATATTTAGTTCTGCAGCAGGAAAACTGAACAGAAACGATTTTATGCTGTTTCTTTATTGTTTTTTGTTCTTTTTTGTCCCAAACTGTCAGGAGATCTGAACATAAGGAGGACAAAAAGTGACAATAATCATAGAAATAAATAAACAAATGGCTTAATGAATGAACCAGGTATTGTATCAGAAAACAATTTCCCAGCTTATTTGATGTAACATAAACTGATCTGTTTTTTATTCATCTGCAGAAAGTTTGATGTCTGTGAACATTAATAGAAAATATCAGACCTGCGATCATCAGGAGTCCAACGTTCATCATGACTGAGCTGCAGATGGAAATTATGACAAATATTGACTGTAAGAAAACAGCAAAACAAAAACCTGGAGAAATTTATCCGTATGAAAATCTGCTGGAATCAGATTAGAGTCAAATAAACTAAAAAATATCAAATTAAACGTTTTGCTGCTGAAGTCCTGAAACCGTTTCCTGTTTTTTCTGTTTCTGAAGACATTTAATGCATCAAATAACAAAATCCAACAGATGCTGCAAACAGCTGAATACAGACACAAAAAGATGAAATATAAAGACTTTACATTATAACCATTTATTAATCAGACGCTACAAAATAGATTTATTAATAGATGTTATTAAAAAATTCTAAATCTTTCTGGAAATAAAGCTTAAAAGTTTTACTTTGAGTTAAAAATGTCTGTAATTCTGTGTAAAAACTTTTATTTTCATATAAAAATTAACATCATTTGGTATAATTACTGTTGAATAAACATTTTTAAAAATGCATGACAATAAACAAAATTCATATTAATGGAATGAAAAAACACACAAACCCGAACAAGGAGAGTTTTGGTCCTGAAGAATGAAGCGTCGAAACAATCTGTCCTTTTTAAATCGTCCCTCGTCTGTCCAGCCTGTCCTCATCTGTCCTCTTTATTCTGATGCCTTCATGTAAAAACAGACATTAATTAAAGGCCATTTGGTTAAGAGATGCTGACAGTCGGACCTGGATGCAAAGAGAGAAAATACTAACGATTCATTCAAATTCAGCCAAGAGACGAAGAGATGAGGAACCAGCAGGAACCAGCAGGAACCAGTAGGAACCAGCAGGAACCAGTAGGAACCAGTAGGAACCAGCAGGAACCAGTAGGAACCATAGGAACCAACAGGAACCAGTAGGAACCAACAGGAACCAGCAGGAACCACCAGGAACCAACAGGAACCAGCAGGAACCAACAGGAACCAGTAGGAACCAACAGGAACCAGCAGGAACCAGCAGGAACCAGCAGGAACCAACAGGAACCAGTAGGAACCAGTAGGAACCAACAGGAACCAGTAGGAACCAGCAGGAACAAGCAGGAACCAGCAGGAACCAGCAGGAACCAACAGGAACCAGTAGGAACCAACAGGAACCAGTAGGAACCAGTAGGAACCAACAGGAACCAACAGGAACCAGCAGAACCAACAGGAACCAGCAGGAACCAACAGGAACCAGTAGGAACCAGTAGGAACCAACAGGAACCAGCAGGAACCAACAGGAACCAGTAGGAACCAACAGGAACCAGTAGGAACCAACAGGAACCAGCAGGAACCAGCAGGAACCAACAGGAACCAGTAGGAACAAACAGAAACCAGCAGGAACCAGCAAGAACCAACAGGAACCAGTAGGAACCAACAGGAACCTGTAGGAACCAACAGGAACCAACAGGAACCAGTGGGAACCAACAGGAACCAGCAGGAACCAACAGGAACCAGCAGGAACCAACAGGAACCAGTAGGAACCAGTAGGAACCAACAGGAACCAGCAGGAACCAACAGGAACCAGCAGGAACCAACAGGAACCAGTAGGAACCAACAGGAACCAGTAGGAACCAGCAGGAACCAGCAGGAACCAACAGGAACCAGTAGGAACCAACAGGAACCAGCAGGAACCAGCAAGAACCAGCAGGAACCAGCAGGAACCAACAGGAACCAGTAGGAACCAACAGGAACCAGTAGGAACCAGTAGGAACCAACAGGAACCAGTAGGAACCAGTAGGAACCAACAGGAACCAGCAGGAACCAGCAGGAACCACCAGGAACCAGCAGGAACCAACAGGAACCAGTAGGAACCAACAGGAACCAGCAGGAACCAGCAAGAACCAGCAGGAACCAACAGGAACCAGTAGGAACCAGTAGGAACCAACAGGAACCAGTAGGAACCAGTAGGAACCAACAGGAACCAGCAGGAACCAACAGGAACCAGTAGGAACCAACAGGAACCAGTAGGAACCAGTAGGAACCAACAGGAACCAGCAGGAACCAACAGGAACCAGTAGGAACCAACAGGAACCAGCAGGAACCAACAGGAACCAGCAGGAACCAGCAGGAACCAACAGGAACCAGTAGGAACCAGTAGGAACCAGTAGGAACCAACAGGAACCAGCAAGAACCAACAGGAACCAGTAGGAACCAACAGGAACCAACAGGAACCAGTGGGAACCAACAGGAATCAACAGGCACCAGCAGGAACCAACAGGAACCAGCAGGAACCAACAGGAACCAGTAGGAACCAGTAGGAACCAACAGGAACCAGCAGGAACCAACAGGAACCAGCAGGAACCAACAGGAACCAGTAGGAACCAGCAGGAACCAGTAGGAACCAACAGGAACCAGCAGGAACCAGCAAGAACCAGCAGGAACCAGCAGGAACCAACAGGAACCAGCAGGAACCAACAGGAACCAGCAGGAACCAGCAAGAACCAGCAGGAACCAGCAGGAACCAACAGGAACCAGTAGGAACCAGTAGGAACCAACAGGAACCAGTAGGAACCAGTAGGAACCAACAGGAACCAGCAGGAACCAACAGGAACCAGTAGGAACCAACAGGAACCAGCAGGAACCAGCAGGAACCAACAGGAACCAGTAGGAACCAGTAGGAACCAGTAGGAACCAGTAGGAACCAACAGGAACCAGCAGGAACCAACAGGAACCAGTAGGAACCAACAGGAACCAACAGGAACCAGTAGGAACCAGTAGGAACCAACAGGGAAACCAGCAAGAACCAGCAGGAACCAGTAGGAACCAACAGGAACCAGCAAGAACCAGCAGGAACCAACAGGAACCAGTAGGAACCAGAAGGAACCAGTAGGAACCAACAGGAACCAGCAGGAACCAGCAGGAACCAGTAGGAACCAGTAGGAACCAGTAGGAACCAACAGAACCAGTAGGAACCAACAGGAACCAGCAGGAACCAACAGGAACCAGTAGGAACCAACAGGAACCAGCAGAAACCAACAGGAACCAGTAGGAACCAGTAGGAACCAGCAGGAACCAGTAGGAACCAGTAGGAACCAACAGGAACCAGTAGGAACCAGTAGGAACCAGTAGGAACCAACAGGAACCAACAGGAACCAACAGGAACCAGTAGGAACCAGTAGGAACCAACAGGAACCAACAGGAACCAACAGGAACCAGCAGGAACCAACAGGAACCAGTAGGAACCAGTAGGAACCAACAGGAACCAGCAAGAACCAGCAGGAACCAGTAGGAACCAACAGGAACCAGCAAGAACCAGCAGGAACCAACAGGAACCAGTAGGAACCAGAAGGAACCAGTAGGAACCAACAGGAACCAGCAGGAACCAACAGGAACCAGTAGGAACCAACAGGAACCAGCAGGAACCAACAGGAACCAGTAGGAACCAGTAGGAACCAGCAGGAACCAGCAGGAACCAGTAGGAACCAGTAGGAACCAACAGGAACCAACAGGAACCAACAGGAACCAACAGGAACCAGTAGGGAACCAGTAGGAACCAACAGGAACCAACAGGAACCAGCAGGAACCAACAGGAACCAACAGGAACCAACAGGAACCAGTAGGAACCAGTAGGAACCAACAGGAACCAGCAAGAACCAGCAGGAACCAGTAGGAACCAACAGGAACCAGCAAGAACCAGCAGGAACCAACAGGAACCAGTAGGAACCAGAAGGAACCAGTAGGAACCAACAGGAACCAACAGGAACCAGCAGGAACCAACAGGAACCAGCAGGAACCAACAGGAACCAGCAGGAACCAACAGGAACCAGTAGGAACCAACAGGAACCAGCAGGAACCAACAGGAACCAGTAGGAACCAGCAGGAACCAGCAGGAACCAGTAGGAACCAGTAGGAACCAGTAGGAACCAGTAGGAACCAACAGGAACCAGTAGGAACCAACAGGAACCAGTAGGAACCAGTAGGAACCAACAGGAACCAGCAGGAACCAGTAGGAACCAGTAGGAACCAGTAGGAACCAGTAGGAACCAACAGGAACCAGTAGGAACCAACAGGAACCAGTAGGAACCAGTAGGAACCAACAGGAACCAGTAGGAACCAACAGGAACCAGTACGAACCAGTAGGAACCAACAGGAACCAGTAGGAACCAACAGGAACCAGTAGGAACCAACAGGAACCAGTAGGAACCAGTAGGAACCAGTAGGAACCAACAGGAACCAGCAGGAACCAGTAGGAACCAGTAGGAACCAGTAGGAACCAACAGGAACCAGTAGGAACCAACAGGAACCAGTAGGAACCAGTAGGAACCAGAAGGAACCAGTAGGAACCAGAAGGAACCAGTAGGAACCAGCAGGAACCAACAGGAACCAGTAGGAACTGAATCTGGTTGAATTTCAGCTGAATGAGGTGAAACTCGGTTCCTCTAAATGTGAACTAAACCTTCCGATCCGTAAATAAGCACCGATCCGGTTTTCTGTTGTGTTTGGATGAAATTTGCTGCTGAATGAGTGAAATTTGAAGTTTTTCTTCCTGATTGTTTGCTAAACGTTTCGTTCCTCTCCTGATCCGACTCTTCGTGTTTTTGCATGAAGTTCCTGCGTTTGCATGGAAACAGTAGCGGCGATTTGCACCAGCAGCTCCCAGTAATTTGCTTAATGCTGCCATTACTGAGGAACATTTCATATTTAAATCAGAGCCACGACTTCTACAAATCCACATTTTACGTCTCCAACAAAGATTTTTTAATTTCTCCTTCACAGCAGAAAAAATATTCACACCTCAACTCATGAGTTCAAATAAAAACCAGCAGTAAATCTGATTAATCAGGATAAACGAAGGTTTTTAGTTGATTTTTGTCTTCAGAGGAGATGTTGGAGGTCTTGTCTGATATTTAGGGTCAAAGTTCAGGGGTTATCCGAGCTGTAAAATGACACCCTGTTGCCATGGTTACGCGTAATAACAGCCTTGCAGCTGCTCAGCAAAACAGAAACGATTCAGCCTGAAAACCTAGAAAACAGGAAACCAACACAGAACTGCTTTAAAACCATCAAATCTGAGTTTTAATTCATAACTGATGTTCATACAGGTGAGATACATCAGGACTAAAGGTCAGGAAAGACCAGTTCAAAGCCCAAGATTTAAATTCTGTCCAGCTTTAATTCTAAATTTTGACTTTTCATTTGTTTTCTCAATCATTTGTATAATAATCCTGATCAGTCTGAGGTGTTTCTGCCTGGTAGCTTAAACTGCATCTGGTGGAATATATATTTTTCATATTTCATATTTTAAAGGCAGAAGAAGAGTTGGTGAGTTAAATTCATCAATTTAATTTATTAAGACTAAAATTCAGCTGATCCATCGTTCATGTTATTGTGATTCTCTTTGGTCCCCAACCTTTGTGTTACCGTGGAGGGAGGGGGAGGGGCCGGGGGGGGGGGGGGGGGGCTGAGGGGGGGGCTGAGGGGGGGGACTGAGGGGTGCCAGGATACCTGCCAACCCGTCAGGTATGGCAGGTTGGTGTCCCACTAAATACTGAATTTGCCCAATTTGTCTTGGCCCTTTTACTGCAGCCTGAATGTTTTTCCCTGACTGGGAACGAGAGTAAAACCTGCTGAATGCGACAGGAAGCCAATCAGAAAGCGCGATGACGTCAGAACAGAGGGGGGGAGGGGGGGAGGGGGGGGCAGGGTTTGGATGATTAGGCTTTGATAACCAGATGACGGGATTTGGATGATTTTGTAAATTATCATAATTTAATGCTAAGTTGGCATTTTTAATGGACTTTCGATTAAACTTTTAGAGCAACTTTGCATTAAAAGTGTCATTATTTACCGAATGGCACTTCATGACAGCAGTCAAACATTCATAAAGTCCTTCATGTTCATGACAGGCGTTATGTCATGTTTATGACAGTCAGTCTTATTCACACCCCTTCAAATAAAGTGTTACCAAATTACCTAAATGACAAAGGGATAAATCTCCACAGCCTCCATACTGGTCTCCATGCTAACCTCCATGCTAGCCTCCTGCTAACCTCCATGCTAACCTCCTGCTAGCCTCCATGCTAGCCTCCATGCTAACCTCCATGCTAACTTCCATATTAACCTCCTGCTAACCTCCATGCTAGCCTCTTGCTAGCCTCCTGCTAACCTCCATGCTAACTTCCATATTAACCTCCTGCTAACCTCCATGCTAACCTCCATGCTAGCCTCCATGCTAACTTCCATATTAACCTCCTGCTAACCTCCATGCTAGCCTCTTGCTAGCCTCCTGCTAACCTCCATGCTAACTTCCATATTAACCTCCTGCTAACCTCCATGCTAGCCTCCTGCTAACCTCCATGCTAGCCTCCTGCTAACCTCCATGCTAGCCTCCTGCTAATCTCCATGCTAGCCTCCTGCTAATCTCCATGCTAGCCTCCTGCTAACCTCCATGCTAACCTCCTGCTAGCCTCCTGCTAACCTCCATGCTAGCCTCCTGCTAACCTCCATGCTAACCTCCTGCTAGCCTCCATGCTAGCCTCCTGCTAACCTCCATGCTAACCTCCTGCTAGCCTCCTGCTAACCTCCATACTGGCTTCACGCTGCAGGTTTACTGTCAGTTTATGTGACATGAGTTAAGCTATGTAACTTCTATTCCTTATGTTTTTAGCATAGTCAAAGTCTTTTTAATATCTAATTGTCATAAAATCTATCAACCACCATTTTATCCAGACCCCAAATGTCTGATTTCTGAAAAGGTTTTCATGCCTGTTCTTGGAAGGTTTCCGAAATTAAATTTATTATTTAAAGATATTTTGTTCAAAAGCATCAGGTTTTACCAGAATACGTTGAAATAACCGATGGTGTGAAACGGAAAGCATTGTCCTCTAAACCTGCAGGGTTTTAATTTTGGTCCCTTTAATGACAAGTTTTTAAAGATAAAAATGTGTTCAGTAATTTAAAATCTATTTTCTTCACAAATAATCAGAAATAAGCACAAGAGAGACAATCTAATCAGATAACAGCCATTTATTTTCTAGTCATGTGACAGTGGATATTATTGGTGATCATTACAAGCAGCAGCTTTTTGATTAATCCCCAAATAATCCAGCTGCAAATCACAAAATGAATCAACTGAAAATGTAAATTTAAAGATGAACTTGAACTCTCATGATGCTGGAAACCGTTCAGACAAAGATTTCCTCTGGTGTAGCCAATATCTCGTCTATCCAGTCCTTGTAGCCACAGATGTCAATGAAAGCACTTGGTGCGCTGAGAGCGAACTCTGGATGTCCAGAGAAAGCACAAACGCCATACAGCCTGTCCTGGAACACCCATCCTCCACCGCTGTCGCCCTGCGACCAACACAAAGCTGTCAGTTTACACGCTGCTGGGATTTAGCCAGTAAACTAGACGCCATGTTTTGTTCAGAAAACGGTCCAGACCAGCGGTTCTAAACCTGGGATTGATGAAGCCCAGGGGTTCGGCGGAGCCTCTGCCACAGAGGTAAAGACTCACCTGTGTAAAGTCGTGATGACGGCGCTTTGCCATCACTACTGCAGAGGATCAGTTACATTGCTGAGCCAATCAGAGCTGAGGAGGAACCTGATTGGAGGAGCTTCACTCTCAGCAGGGATTTGAACTTGTGTCTTTATTTACTTCAGCAAAGCTCACAGTTTTTATCAAACTCTGTATCTTCTGTGTTCTTCTAAATCTGCTCCTTAGTCGCATCGTTTCGGGGTTGGTGCTGCCTCTAGTGGCGATGGGTGGTAACACAGCTAATATAATTACATTATTACATGACTAAATAAGTAGTAATAAGAGTTCAGTGAATGCGCATGTGCTACTGAGGGGTTCGGTACCTCAAAAAAGGTTAAGAACGTCTGACTTAGAGACTGACGTACCTCAGCTATGTCCTTCTTAGAGCTGCTCGCACTGTACCACTTCTGGAAACTGTACTCAAAGAACTCGTGCTTTGACATGAGCCGCTCCATCTTGTGGCGTTTATCAATCTTAATCTCTGCACACTGGAGGTCATCTGAACGGTGATGGACTGTAGAGGAACAGCAGCATAAACATGTGAGGTCAGTTTCAGTGTTGACACATTTCACCTTGTTTCTGTGGTTATAAGATGTTACATTTTTATCAAAACTGTCACTATGTCCTCATGGTAAATATGAGACAGATAATCTTTGAAAGCATTGATCTCATCCCTGCTGTCCTAGCTGGCTGCAGAAATGCACCACTCCAGGTCAACAACAACCAATCAGAGCCAAGGGGAGGGGCTTAGCGCTGCCAATCACCCCGCCCACTTTACAGGGGAGGGACCTGTAATGTCGCTGGTTCACATTTTCAGGCTGAGCTCAGTTTTCTCAGAGTTTGATCAAAACTTCAACACGTTGCTAAGTTCAGCTTCAGCAGAGTCTAAAAATGATTTGAATCATTTTGAGGTAACAACATAAACAAAGAGAAACACGACATACATCTCACCTCTTTTGTTAAATGGACCAACCTGTGATGCTCCATAACCTGCAATCTGAACCTTGGTGCCGCTGAAACACAAGAAAAACTAAAAATGAGTCACATTAAGAAAAACAACCCACTCTGGGAGACCAGAGCTCAAACGTTGTCCTGGATGGATGAACTTCGCACCAAATCCTGAGATTGGAGGAGATGAAACTCACAGCAGGAGAGAGTCTGGACAGAGAGCGAGTCTGATTGGTTGGACGGTGGTTTTTCTTGGCAGCTGGAGGAGCATGATGTCATGTTTACGGCCGTTGCTGTCTCTATAAATCTCATGTTTGGTGATTCTGTGCTCATCTGGCTTACGCCATTTAGGATGAACTCCGACCTGCGCCTTGATAACCCTACCAAATAAAGCTCAGTGAGTAGAGAAGCAAACGGTCATTGAAGATTTGCCAGTGAAACGTTTGGTGACTCACCATCCTGGATCTGATTCCCAGCAGTGAGCTGCAGTCAGAACCCACCGATCGCTGATCAGAGACCCGCCACAAATATAGTCCTGCAGCTTGTTGTAGCCAATGATCTTCACATGATACCGACGCTCATCGTCTCCACATTTCTGGCCTCCAATGATTCTCTTCTGCAGAGACACTGAGCTCCCAGCAGCGCCTGGACAAGAAAAAGCTGCTGTTTTAGCCAATTAAACACACAGCAGAGATAACAGCTTATAATGAAAAGGATAAAACACAGATCAACAGAATCCAGAGCATTCAGAGCCAGTGGAAGTGTGTCCACTGTGTCCACTGTGTCCACCGTGTCCAACTCACCCAGCAGCAGCAGAACCTTCAGCAGAGCCATTGCTGGTCCAGCTTCCTGTGAAGGTCTGCAGTCCTGCAGCAGCTTTTAAACTCTGTCCACAACTTCCTGTTGGACAGGAAGCCACAGAGACTCTGATCTGTCCAATCACAGGATGGACAGTGACCTGGACAGACACCAACCTGTCCAATCACAGGACGGCGCTGGTCAGAGACGGGTGGCGGTACCCGTCTCTGTCCCCTAACTCTCCTTCAGGCTCCGCTTTTCTTGCTGTCAGTTTCAGTCCAAAGGTTTTCATGACGATGTGAACTCAGGATTTACAGGATTCCTTAAAATTCGGCCGATTAAAAGGATAAAACATGGCAGAGAAAAGAATTATGACAACATTCAATAAACTCAACTTGACAAAAGCTGAGGATGATTCATCTACTGCCAAATTTGCAGCAAAAGCTTTTTTAGCTCTGATTGGCTAAGCACTGTAACATGATCCTCTGATTGGCTAAGCAATGTAACATGATCCTCTGATTGGCTAAGCACTGTAACATGATCCTCTGATTGGCTAAGCACTGTAACATGATCCTCTGATTGGCTAAGCACTGTAACATGATCCTCTGATTGGCTAAGCACTGTAACATGATCCTCTGCAGCAGTGATGGCAAAGCCACGTCATCACGACTTTACACAGGTGAGTCTTTACCTCCATGGTGTCGAACCCCTGAAACCGACTCACCAAACCTCTGGGGTTCGACTGAACCCAGGTTAAGAACCACTGAACTAAAATGTCCTTCGTAAAAGAAACTATGAATCTTGTAACTTTATAGACCAGAAATGTTACAATGAATTGATAAGGAACCCTCTGCTGTGGACAAAAGGACTCTTTGTCTTTCTCTGTTTTATCTGCTCACTCGACCAGATACCCTGAACATTTAAGGCTGACGACAGTCACACATGAAACCAGGTAAATGAAGGCCGACAGGTTGGATGAGGAGAAAGTAAAGCTGAACTCGCTGCAGTCGTTGCTTCTTGGTGTCACGTCCTGTAAGGTGAGCTAGAGGAGCCCAGCGCTGGACGGAGAGTTTTACACTGGCAACAGACAGATTGCTCTGCATGCTGCCATGTTCCAAGATGGCCAAAACACGCACTTTATAGGCACAAATATTCAATTTAACATTCTGTGATTTGACGAATTAGGATATTAGATCTTCATATTTGTCATGATGTGTGGTTGCGAGTGGTGAGGGAGACGCCGGTGAAACCAGGTAGTCATGAAGAAAGGTATGTTTAATGAAGAACCAGGAGAACTCAAAATCCCAAATCACTGGCAGCACCGGGACAGAAACAGGCATTAGACGAGGATCCGACAAGAGACAAAGACAACAGGTGGACTTAAATACACAGGGAGGGTAATCAGGAAACTAGACACAGCTGGGACCAATCAACAGGGAGGACAGGACAGAGACTCAGGGAAACAGGACTAAACACAGAAAATCTCAAAATAACTATACAGAAAAACACAGATCACAATATTCAGCTGTTTGTAGGATGTTTTTGGTTTGTTTCTATTTAATCAAGTCTCTGATGTCACGTCTTCCTCTTAATTGTCTCCTGTTTGCTCTTATTACCCTAAAAGCACTTTGTATTGCCTTGTTGCTGAAAATGTGCTATATAAATTAAATTACCTGTTCCACTGTGTAATTAATCTCACCTGTGTCTGTTTCCCTGTCAGGTTCCAGTCTTGTGTGTTGTCTGAGTACCTGCCTCATTCCTCACCTGTGCTGCCTGGATTTCTGCGCTCCCTTACCGTTAAATCATTTCACCACAACTTGTTTAACAGTTTGTAATTTGACCAATTAGAGACGTGATTACATATTGAAAAAAAAACATCTTTTATGTTGCTAAACATCAGTTTGGCGTAAAGTGGAGCTAATGTGCTAACAAAGCTTCAAGTTAAGGACAAACATCCTGCAGCCACAGACCTGAATACTAGACGCCCCACTGAGCGCCGAGTCCTACGTAGCAGCGCCGCCATCTTGAATGGGGCAGCAGAGGATCGGAGCTCCTCAAGTCCTTTTCTGTGTTTCAACCGTTTTGGAAACAAACTGGATTCATTCTCATTACCAGGTCAGGATGAAAACATCAGAATCACTTTGCAGCCAGAAATTTGCTTCTAAACACAGGAAAATGTTTCCTCTGTAGCTAAGATGGCCCTAAATAACCGCTGGTTGTTAGCATAGCAGCTAACGGCTGGTTGTTAGCATAGCTGGTTGTTAGCATAACGCTGATTGTTAGCATAGCAGCTAACGGGTGGTTGTTAGCATAGCAGCTAACGGCTGGTTGTTAGCATAGCAGCTAACGGCTGGTTGTTAGCATAGCAGCTAACGGCTGGTTGTTAGCATAGCAGCTAACGGCTCGTTGTTAGCATAGCAGCTAACGGCTGGTTGTTAGCATAGCAGCTAACGGCTCGTTGTTCATAGCAGCTAACGGCTCGTTGTTAGCATAGCAGCTAACGTTTTCACACTGTTTTCTACTGAGAGAGGAACCAGTTAGAGGAGAAGTGAATTAGAAACCAGAGGATTTAACAGATCAGGGAGGATCAGAGCTGCTGGTCTTCAGTCTGTTTTCATGTTGAGCTATAAAGACGCTACAGTCAGAGCCCAACATGCTGGAAATGGCTTTTTATCAAGGAAACATTTATTTATATTTCACTTTTGGATAATTTCTCTCTTCAGCCTGTGAACCTGGACGTCTCAGAGTCATTGAGTTTCCCAGTGTGACCAGCAGACTGAAGACCAGTGTTCCCAGTATAATAAATAAATGTTTTATTCTTTCAATTTTTCTTTTAAACATCTCCATCTGAAGTATTAGTGTATTAATGCAGCTTATGTAATGAAATAAACATAATTTACTCTTAATTATTTTCACTCTTTGCTGTAAATAGCAGAGTTGACAAACTAATAAATATTTATTCTCTGGAAAAAGTAAGAAAAATATGTAGTTTAATGTTTGACAATGACTGATTTATAAATCAAAAGTCATTTCTCAATAATGTATAAAAATAAATGCAGGAAAATTATTTAATAATAATCAATTTAATTTATAATGCAAAGTCTACATGGTGCATCTAAAGCCATAAAATCAACAATCAAAAACAATTAAAAAAGACAGTCATTTAAAAGTGGAATAGGCTTGTCTAAAAAGGAAAGTTTTCAAGCCAGTTTTAAAATTGGACAATAATTGTGGGGCTCTCTATTTGTTTCTTGTCTTGAAATGTTAAATGTACATTAAATTATGGTATTATGTAAATATATTGTTAAATAAAACACTGTAAAAGTGTCTATTCATCAATTTCAATATAAAAATGATCAGAATCATTTCTATCAAATAAAACATTGTGCTCTTTATTCAGAAATGCCCCGAAAGAATTAAATAATCACATCAAAAGTTAGAAACTCAGTCTGTAGTCATTCTTTGCCAAATATATTAATGTGTGAGAAAATGTGTCAATGTCAGGTATTAACTTAAAATACTTTGCAGAACGGGACTTCATAAAGTTCGGTCTATTCACTTGTATAGCCTTACTGGCACATATTCCACATTCAATATGGCGGACGCTGTTACGTATCGCATATGGGTCATAGGTCATAGAGCAGGGCCAACCCGCTCCGTAACCTTTGACCCGCTCCATGAGGCGTCTACGTGTTCGTCAGGGTATAAAAAATAATAGGAAAAGATCCCTGACGATACATTTAGGAAAAAAAAGACTAATGGAACTGAAATAACCTTCTTAAAAGAAACTATGAATCTTGTAACTTTATAGACCAGAAATGTTACAATGAATTGATAAGGAACCCTCTGCTGTGGACAAAAGGACTCTTTGTCTTTCTCTGTTTTATCTGCTCACTCGACCAGATACCCTGAACATTTAAGGCTGACGACAGTCACACATGAAACCAGGTAAATGAAGGCCGACAGGTTGGATGAGGAGAAAGTAAATAGAATAGAATAGAAGTACTTTATTCATCCCAACCGGGAAATTACTGTGCAGTAGCAGCATAAACACAAACACAGAGATGAAGTTACAAATAAAAAATATAAAATACTATAAAAATGTAGAATGTAAGATGTAAGGTTCAGAAAATAATAATAAATAATAATCTATATGTTAATAATATATACAATATGTACAATAGTGCTATGTGAACAATCTGTGTAATGGTGACTAACTATTGTTATATAAAGTGATGGCCTGTGGCAGGAAAGGTTTCCTGTATCTGTCCTTACGGAGCTGAAGCCTCTGTGTGAGAAGCTGCTCCGCTGTCTGTCCACTGTGTGGTAGAGGCTGCAGCTCGTTGACCATGATAGACAACAGCTTCTTCAATGTCCTCCTCTCCACCACATTCTCCAGGGTCTCCAGTTTCAGTCCAAGTACAGAGCAGCTTTCCTGATGACCCTGTTCAGTCTGTTAGAGTCGCTGGATCTGATGCTGCTTCCCCAACACACAACAGCAAAGAAAATGGCACGGCAGAACCTATGGTAGAATATCTCCAACATCTTGCTGCACACATTGAAGGATCTCAGCTTCCTCAAAAAGTAGAGTCTCTCATCCCCTTCTTGTACACAGCGTCAATGTTGGATGTCCAGTCTAGTCTGTTGCCGATCACCACTCCCAGATATTTGTAATCCTCCACCTCCTCCACCACCTCCCCCTTAATCTATCAGTGGCTGTGAAGGCGTCTTCCTCCTCCTGAAGTCGATCACCATCTCTCTGGTCTTACTAATGTTGAGCCTCAGGTGATTCTGTTCAGACCACTCCACAAATCCGTCCACCAGTGTCCTGTACTCCCCCTCATCTCCATCTCTCACACACCCGACAATCGCCGAGTCATCAGAAAACTTCTGTAGATGACATGACTCAGAGTTGTACTGAAAATCGTTGGTGTACAAGGTAAAGAGAAAAGGAGAGAGCACAGTTCCCTGCGGAGCTCCCACGTCACGACCACCACACAGACAGGACAGACGGACAAACTGTGGCCCGTCAGGTAGTCAGTAACCCAGGAGATCACAGAGTCACCGACACCCATCATCCCCCGCAGCTTTTCACCCAAAAGCAGCGGCTGGATGGTATTGAAGGCACTCGAGAAATCAAAGAATGTGATTCTCACCGTGTCTCCTCCACCATCAAGGTGCTATATGGGCTCGTTGCAGCAGGAAGATGACGCATCATCAAACTCCTAAGTGGGGCTGGTAGGCAAATTGTAAAGGGTCAAGAAATGTCATCACCTGGGGCCTCAGCTGGGCAAGGACCAGTCTCTCCATAACCTTCATCACATGGGATGTGAGAGCGACTGGTCTGTAGTCCTCAGGGTTAGATGGTCTCGCCTTCTTGGGCACAGGAACTATGTGTGACGTCTTCCACAGCAACGGGACTCTCTCCAGACTCAAGCTCAGATTGTACAGATGTACTAGTACATGAGACAGCAGGTCCTTAAGACCCATGGTGTGATGCCGTCCGGCCTGCCGCCTTCCCCTGATGAAGTCTTTCAAGCTGCCTGCGGTCACCGTTAGCTGAGAGTTGGTGTTATTGTCTGTAGTGGAGGAAGGTGAGGAGGTGAGGGAGTGGGAGGAGGGAAGGGGTGAGCAAATGGGGGGATGTTGTGCAGGAGAAGCTTGAAGGTGTTTGGAGTGGCTTGAGAGGTGAACTCAAGCCGCTCAAGCTTTAAAGGTGAACTTTAAAGCTGAACTCGCTGCAGTCGTTGCTTCTTGGTGTCACGTCCTGTAAGGTGAGCTAGAGGAGCCCAGCGCTGGACGGAGAGTTTTACACTGGCAACAGACAGATTGCTCTGCATGCTGCCATGTTCCAAGATGGCCAAAACACGCACTTTATAGGCACAAATATTCAATTTAACATTCTGTGATTTGACAAATTAGGATATTAGATCTTCATATTCAGCTGTTTGCAGGATGTTTTTGGTTTGTTTCTAGTTAATCGAGTCTCTGATGTCACGTCCTGTAAGGTGAGCTACAGGAGCCCAGCGCTGGACGGTGAACATCTCTCTGTATCTGTTACAGTTGATTATTTTCTGCATTAAAACCTGTTTTATTTTTAACAAAATCTCATTGTTTCTCAAGCTAATGTAACCAATATGTAAAACTCACAACAGGTAGGTTAAAAAAGTTTGGATTTCACACCAATGTAGTTACAATTATTCATGAGGATAGTAAACACAAACCATGTTGTCAAGAAATGAACAGACTGTTAATACAAAGTTTAAAAATATACTGTTGAAAACTTTTTCCCTACAGAAAGTGTCCATCTTTATTACATCAGGTGGTGTGTTCTCTTTTAATCCAGATTTCTTATTGTTCAGTTCATCCTTTAGTTCAGTGCTAAGTCAGTAAGTCACGTTTCTGTCTATTTCAACGGCCTTGTGTTTCTTGGGCTCCAAAATCTGAATCCAGTGAAAGGCAGGAAGTGGATCCAGCAGACCCAGTTCTTGGGTTGAAACCTGGAGCTCAGTGTATGGAGTGAAAACAGTCTCAGAGTATCTGTGCGTGTGTAAAAATGGATCTGTAACTCATGTAAGCATCTTTGTGTGCAACTTTGCATAGTTGTATCTGTGAAACATGATTCGTAAGCCGTAAAAAGAAAATAAACCTTTTCCTACACCTACAAATATTGAAAAAGTACGTACAAGTTGCCAGATACACAAAAACGACCTTTACATACAGATCCGGTTACGAGTATTTTTTGAGACTCTTTTCAGGCTTCGGGAAGCTCCAGATCTGCATGTAGATGAAACGTTTACATGCTAGTAAAAGCTGGGACATCTGAGTTTTGCTCTGAGTCCAGTGTTTTTATCCTCTGACATTTCTCACTGTACCAAAGTGGCAAATATGTTAATTCAGTGGAAAACGGGCAGTGGTGGGAAGTAACTTAGTACAAGTACTTTGTTACTTCCCACCATTGACTGTACAAGTACTTCGTTACTGTACTTAAGTACAATTTTCGTGTACCTGTACTGTACTTAAGTAGATTTAATAATGGATACTTTCTACTTTTACTCCACTACATTTTACAGTAAGTATCTGTACTTTCTACTTCACTACATTTCTACCAAAGTCTCGGGTTAATCATTACATCCAAGTCTCGTTGAGCTTTTGTCCGTTAAAATGTGAAGTTCAGGGATTTAAGGTGGCGCCGTAAAATCCGAGCAATGACGTGACTTAGTGTCTGTTGTCATCCATCTCTCCACCTTTACTCGTGCGAAGCTCCAGACATGCGCAGTGGTTTCCTCTGAGAGGGAGAAGATGCCTGTCTAATCCATAATAAATCATAGATATGGCGACATGTAAAATCAGCAGCACTTCACTTTCACAGACGGAACTTTGTGCAACTTTTAGCGTCACTTGGAAGGAAAGATTAAAGAAGGTAAGATCTGTGGACGGGATGCTAGCTAAGCTAAGCTAACTGTACTGAGACACATGTTGCATCTGCTATGAAAAAAGTTGTCACTCATGCGCTGAATTATTGTGTGTTGTCTGATGTGTCGCATATATGGACAACGCTGTGACCAAAGTGCAATATAGTGATATGACATTCAGGAACGATCCGATTCTTCTGGACGGATCTTTACTAAGGTTGATGGGACTGAAGCCTCACTGAGAGCCTCTTTGTTCTTGTAATGCTCTGCATACACTGCAGTAGCTATTATTTTATTCCATCAAAAAAATATGTTGTTAAGTGTCATGATCCGTGTTTCTGTGTGTTATTTTGATATTTTCCGTGTTTAGTCCTGTTTCCCTGTGAGTCTCTGTCCTGTCCTCCCCGTTGATTGATCCCAGCTGTGTCTCCTTCCTCTGATTACTCTCCCTGTGTATTAAGGCTCACCTGGTGTCTGTGTTGTCCTGCCTAGTCTGTTTCCCTGCGCCGTCCAGGCTGCCTTGTTTGTCCTTGTTTAGGGCTGTTAAACTATTTTATTATTAAAGCCATAATTCATCACTTCAACCTGGGTCTGCCTGCGTTCTCCTTGCATCCAACCATCGAACCGTGACATTAAGAAAATAAGTTTAAAATAAGCTAGTTGTGAAAACTTAACTATATTATCAATATTAGATAAAATTAATGACGTTTCAAAATAAGGAAATTCACGTCAAATGATATCCATGGTTCAATTAGCGTAATAGAGTAAGTTGAAGTAAAATGACCTGGCTTGCAGCTCTCTATAGTTTAGAACATGGCTAGTTTCTCTGTGGACTGAGGAGGCATTGACGGGTCGTGGCTCTGTGTGAGTTTAACCTTTTGACCACTTTGATAAGATTTAACAGCTGGTGTAAAACAATCTGGTCCTGCCAACAGAGTAGAGCTTCCTCTAGGTACAGGGTCATAAAAACATCTGTCTTCAATCAAAAGAAAATGACACTTCTTTGATCTCAGAAACAGGTTTTCACTGGAACATAGTTAACTAGTGTTAAGAGAAGAAAATTACTCGTTATATCCTCTCTATGCACGGGTTCAGAAAAATGCTGTGCGCAAGGACTGAGACACGCAGCGACACAGCGTCACAATAATCAGCATTTATCAAGACAGATGCAAACTATCACCAGAAAAGCACATCACAAACATCAGAAAACCTCAGAGCACAAACAACACATATATTTACTGAGAAGAGGAAAGACAAAAGATGGAATGACAAACAGACAGCAAGAACGTTCTTGGAGAAGTTGCATAGAGCAAAATCTGATTTGTTACTCTGTGTGTAAAGTTTTATCCTCTTTCTTTAATTTATTCAAATAGGTGGAACTTTGCCATCCAACAGGACCTGTCTCTGACCCTTCCTCCAAAGCCATTTTGTCCCTATTGTCTAAGGAGAACTTCTCTGATCTCCTGCTGATTTATGGCTTTCCAGGATCTGGCTCCTTCCTGAGCCACGAACAAAGCACCTCACAGGTCCCTGTGAAATCTGTTTTTTCCTCCTCCTGTGGTTTATTATTTTACAACTGCAACCAGGTTTTGTAATGCATTATCTGTGACATTCTGACTCAGGCATACAGTCCCTGCATCTGAGCTTACTGACACAAAACTCCTAATTTTAAGTAAAAGATAGAGCTAACTCAAACACTAAAAATGATTATATTTCCAAATGCTAGAAACGATTATATTTCCTCAACACTAGCTAAGGACAGCCCAGTAATTGAATACAGCAGAGAAGGAAACACGCCCTCCCTTTAAAAGAATGGGACCCGGACCCTTCAGATCGCTCCGGGGTTACCGTAACCCTATCTCCGGGAACGGTGTGGCGGTGAAAAGATTCCCCGTAACGTGTTATCGTGGTGTGTGGATGCCTGTTGAGTGAGGTAAATATTGAATTGGATGCTGGTTGTGATTTTATTGAGTTCTGTCAGTTTCATTAGTTGTTATTGAAGAATTAAAGGCTGGCTTGACTCTTAAATATATAATTAATAGGAAATAACACTCTGAGACAGTTTTCACTGCTTAGGCCAAAGATGAGCCGGAGATTTATTACACTCCACGGAATTACAGTACCTTACTCAAATACTCCAAAATCTTCCAACAGAAAAACTTGCAAGTCTGACAATCGCTTCCTAATATACCTCTCAGGTCTCCATCTGAAGCGTGTTGGAAAGTTTCAACCAATGGCGAAAAGGCGTTTTTTTTAACAGATTCTGGCGCATTTTACACTGTGTGTGTATCAGGTGACCTTTAATATACTTTTGGAAATCCAAACAAAGACATAAGATTCCAAGATCTCAACAGACCTTGCAACATCTGCTCCTTCTCAATAGACTAATTTGTCTCAGATTGTTGATGCTATCGTGTCCAGACAACATTCCTTCCAGCAAATGGAGGGAAAGGAGTCAGGTCAGACTGACCTAGTGAAATGCCAAAATCCTTTCGCAAAAACAACTCCTTAGATGGTATATCGCTCCGACATTGTTTGTCTAATAAATGTTATGTTTGGACTCGGGACCATGGCGGTGGGGTGTTTTCTTCGTATCGTTTCGTCGTGTGTGTGTGATGTCTGTCGTGTGAGGTAAATATTCCTGGTTTCATTCAGTTCTGTTAGTTTCATTTGTTGTCTTGTCTTAATAAATGTCGTTATGCTTTTGGACGTGGAAACCGAGATGTCTTGTCTTGTACGTTCAGCTGATAAAATGATGACTTCAATGAATCCGGCCAGGAGAGGAATGAAACGAGTCAAAAGGTTTTTTTAATTATTCCTCTTCTGAATCATTTTAACAGTATATAGTATATATATATATATATATATATTTGTCAAATAAATAAAACAAGAACGTAAGAACACAGACCAGCTCATTGCTCTTTGTTTTCGTCTCCTGTCATGGTGGCAGACGTTTGCAACAGGATGAGAACAGTCGCCTCCTTCTGCTTGGTTACTTCTTGCTTTTTGCGCCTTGGACAGTGTTCATAGTTTAGCGTTGTTTACCGTTAATTACTATGTTTAATGGTGCAGACAGTTGTGGTTTCTGACATTCGCAGTGTGGGCAACCGCCCAGGGCGTTATTTTTTTAGGGATGGCAGGAGACCGCTGTGGA
Organism: Poecilia picta; assembly: GCA_033032245.1. NCBI lineage: Eukaryota > Metazoa > Chordata > Actinopteri > Cyprinodontiformes > Poeciliidae > Poecilia > Poecilia picta. The sequence goes on along the minus strand of CM065368.1, from coordinate 1,190,644 downwards.
TTGTGGCAGAGATGAAAGCAAAACAAAATGAAGAAGAGTTTGAATTGATACTGGTTACATTTATTTCTGCTCTAAGTATTTAATATAGGTGTTTTTATTTGAGAAGCAATTTTGATAGGTAAACTTAATTTTATTGCAACACAGCACATGGCGCCTGGAGACACGGGGCGCTACTAAAATCAGCTTTTTCTGAATTTTTTCCCTTGTGCAGGAACTTTTATACCTGTAGGTGTGTTTTCCTCTTTAATATATTGAAATAAGGTGTATCTCTGCTTGAGCAACTGGAAGCTTCTCTGACCTTTTTCAAATTCAGAAACTCCCTGCAATTTATTCAAAAGATAAAAGACCAGCTTCTGCTTTTGTTTTAGATAAGTTGGAAGCAGGATGTCTCCGTTGGGGTATGGCTTTCAGAGAACAATGTGAAGAAAGCTGGAACTTCCTACTAATCGTTTCCCAGAAAGACAAAAGGGCAGATCTGAGATCTTAACAAGCAATTTACTTTACCTAGGTAAAATAAAGTCAATAGGCCAGAACAAGTTATACATTTTAAAACTGTAATTAGGCTATTTCAATTAAGTCATGTTAAATTTTAAAACTAACTTATTTTAAATTTATTTTCTTACACTATCCAGTTTCCAGCCATCTGGGCAAGGAGAAACAGATAAAGGAATTTCACAGATGGCTGTGAAATTCTGGTTTCTCTCCCGCTCTGCCAGGAACAGGAACAATTGTTGTATTTTAATTCAATTAAAAGTTATCTCCAGAAACCCAATATTTTCTTGTGCACTCAGCCTCTCCAAGGTTCAGTTCTGATATTAAACTAAAAAGCAATATATAACGTCTAAAATAATAGAGTACAATTCCTGTTTCCCAAGAGAATTTAAAGTGATGGTGTCATCTGGCTGCCTGGATATGTTTAAAACTCTCCTGCAGATCTCTCTATTTCAATACTTACCCAACAATAGGTTTTAAAGGTTCTAAATCACTAACACAAACCTATTCAAAATTAAGACATTTGTTCTAAAAGATTAAACTTTTTTAAACACTAAAAATTGTTATTTTTCCTCAACAGTTGCTGTTCTCATTGTGAATTAAAATTATGATCATCAATAATAGGAAGTTGAGAGGATCTGAGTTTTCTGCGTGTTTATTTAGGTTCTGTGTCAGTCAGTCTTCGTGTTTTCGTTTACCCTTTGATTGATCCCAGCTGTGTCTTGTTTCCTCATCGGTTCTCATCGGTTCTGTTGTTTCATGTCGTTGCCTTGATGGCAGTGCTACAATGTGTGAATCATTACCGTTTTGCTCACCTTGCTGCCCGGATTGTATTTGTGTCTTTCATCATTAAAACCATCATTTTTCAACAACCTGGGTCCTCCGTGTTTACCTTACCACTTTGCCACACATCATGACGGACGGACCTGACCAGGAGTAACGACGGTGAGGTTCGCACTAAGAAAGTAAAATCATAACATGGACCCAGCAGACCCGATTTTTGAGATGGACTTTAAATAATTAAAGTCGACTATTAAGGATTTCTTCGCCATAATCAATCAAAAAATAAAATTTTATTTGTATAGCACATTTCAGCAGCAAGGCATTTCAAAGTGCGTTACTTCATAACAAACACACAAAAATACAAAGTCATGACACATAGAATCAACAATCAAAAACATTACATTAAGTCAGATTAAATTCGTAATTGATTACATTTAAAATCCAACTCTAAACAGCTGGGTTTTCATTTAGGATTTAAAGGCACTCAGTGTTTCAAATGTTTTATAGTTTTCTGCACTAAAATTTTGTTCCAGATTTGTGGTGCACTAGAAGCTGAATGCAGCTTCTCATTTAGTTCTAAGAAAATAAGACGCTTTGCAATCGCCACAAGGTTTGTTCTGGTTGTGGAGGACTGGTGTCCGCACCTCCCTTCCCTGGGTTTAGTGGAGCTGCTGCAGGACGTAGAGTGGGAACGTCAGACAGCTCATCCTGCCATGGCTGGAAACCCTCTGACTCCCAAGCCGGACATCCCATTTTTCCAATGTTCTGCCACATCTCCAGTCTCCCCTCCGGGTCAAAGACCAGAACCATCTCCAGCCTCCGCCGTCTGTCCGCCTCCAGCCACAGTCCGCATGGTTGTTGGGTTCCAGGCAGCAAGACTAGCACCTGGTCGTCAGGTTGCATGGTTCATGGCATGGCCCACCCAGTAAGTGGGTTATCCACTGCTCCCAGTGATCCTTGTTTCCCAACGACATGTTTCCCAGTGACATGTTTCCCAGCGACTCCTCGTTTCCCAGCGACTCCTCGTTTCCCAGCGACTCCTCGTTTCCCAGCGACTCCTCGTTTCCCAGCGACTTGTTTCCCAGCGACTCCTCGTCTACCACCGACTCCTCGTCTACCACCGACTCCTCGTCTCCCAGCGACTCCTCGTTTCACAGCGACTCCTCGTCTCCCAGCGACTCCTCGTCTACCACCGACTCCTCGTCTCCCAGCGACTCCTCGTCTCCCAGCGACTCCTCGTCTACCACCGACTCCTCGTCTACCACCGACTCCACGTCTCCCAGCGACTCCTCGTTTCACAGCGACTCCTCGTCTCCCAGCGACTCCTCGTCTACCACCGAGTCCTCGTCTCCCAGCGACTCCTCGTCTCCCAGCGACTCCTCGTCTACCACCGACTCCTCGTCTCCCAGCGACTCCTCGTCTACCACCGACTCCTCGTCTCCCAGCGACTCCTCGTCTCCCAGCGACTCCTCGTCTACCACCGACTCCTCGTCTCCCAGCGACTCCTCGTCTCCCAGCGACTCCTCGTCACACAGCGACTCCTCGTCTCACAGCGACTCCTCCTTTACCAGCGACTCCTCGTCTACCACCGACTCCTCGTCCCCCAGCGACTCCTCGTCTACCACCGACTCCTCGTCTCCCAGCGACTCCTCGTCACACAGCGACTCCTCGTCTACCAGCGACTCCTCGTCTACCACCGACTCCTCGTCTCCAGCGACTCCTCGTTTCACAGCGACTCCTCGTCTCCCAGCGACTCCTCGTCTCCCAGCGACTCCTCGTTTCACAGCAAATCCTCGTCTACCACCGACTCCTCGTCTACCACCGACTCCTCGTCTCCCACCGACTCCTCGTCTACCACCGACTCCTCGTCTCCCAGCGACTCCTCGTCTCCCAGCGACTCCTCGTCTACCACCGACTCCTGGTCTCCCAGCGACTCCTCGTCACACAGCGACTCCTCGTCTCACAGCGACTCCTCGTTTCACAGCGACTCCTCCTTTCCCAGCGACTCCTCGTCTACCACCGACTCGTCGTCTACCACCGACTCGTCGTCTACCACCGACTCGTCGTCTCCCAGCGACTCGTCGTCTACCACCGACTCCTCGTCTACCAGCGACTCCTCGTCTACCAGCGACTCCTCGTCAAGCACCGACTCCTGGTCTCCCAGCGACTCCTCGTCTCCCAGCGACTCCTCGTTCCCCAGCGACTCCTCGTCTCCCAGCGACTCCTCGTCTCCCAGCGACTCCTCGTCTACCACCGGCTCCTCGTCTACCACCGACTCCTCCCTTGTCTCCCAGCGACTCCTCGTCTACCACCGACTCCTCGTTTCCAGCGACTCCTCGTTTCCCAGCGTCTCCTTGTTTCCCAGCGACTTGTTTCCCAGCGACTCCTCCTTTCCCAGCGACTCCTCGTAAACCACCGACTCCTCGTCTACCACCGACTCCTCGTCTCCCAGCGACTCCTCGTTTCACAGCGACTCCTCGTCTACCACCGACTCCTCGTCTACCACCGACTCCTCGTCTCCCAGCGACTCCTCGTTTCACAGCGACTCCTCGTCTACCACCGGCTCCTCGTCTACCACCGACTCCTCGTCTCCCAGCGACTCCTCGTCGCACAGCGACTCCTCGTCGCACAGCGACTCCTCGTCTCACAGCGACTCCTCCTTTCCCTGCGACTCCTCGTCTTCCACCGACTCCTCGTCTACCACCGACTCCTTGTCTCCCAGCGACTCCTCGTCTACCACCGACTCCTCGTTTCCCAGCGACTCCTCGTTTCCCAGCGTCTCCTTGTTTCCCAGCGACTTGTTTCCCAGCGACTCCTCCTTTCCCAGCGACTCCTCGTAAACCACCGACTCCTCGTCTACCACCGACTCCTCGTCTCCCAGCGACTCCTCGTTTCACAGCGACTCCTCGTCTACCACCGACTCCTCGTCTACCACCGACTCCTCGTCTCCCAGCGACTCCTCGTTTCACAGCGACTCCTCGTCTCCCAGCGACTCCTCGTCTCCCAGCGACTCCTCGTCTCTCAGCGACTCCTCGTCTACCACTGACTCCTCGTCTACCACCGACTCCTCGTCTCCCAGCGACTCCTCGTTTCACAGCGACTCCTTTCCCAGCGACTCCTCGTCTACCACCGACTCCTCGTCTCCCAGCGACTCCTCGTCTCCATTGACTCGTTTCCCAGTGTTCAGGATATATAATCGTTTTTAGCATTTAGAAAATATAACCATCTTTTAGTGTTTAGTTAGCTGAATCTTTTACTTAAATTTTGAAGACGTTTGTGTGGGTGAGTTCAATTGGCAGGAAGAGCCATGGCTGGGTTCAAAATATCAAAGAACAAGTGATGGATTGACAAAACCTTTTAAGACGTTGTAAAACAATATATCTGTGGAGCTATAGGGTCCTATCTTTTCAGACATCTTGGGAGGACAGGAGATACTCAGGTCTCAGGAAATAAAGAGCCTTCAGCAAACAACTGGCATGTTAAACTATATAACTGTAAACTTATGAACTTCAAAACTGTGAACTTTTACTGAATGCTCTCACTGAATATTGTATTAAGTAGTTTTAGAATTAACTTAGTCGATTGTGGTGGATGCTCCTACCACCACCACATAGTGTTAGTATTTATTTCTTTATTAGTATAGTTTAGGTTAGTCATTTCATTTTGACATATATTTTCGAATGGGTGCATACTTTAGTTAATGTCTGTCTGAATGGTTCATTTATACTTGTGTTTTGAGTTTGCTTATAGGAACCAGCTGGTGGAGGAACCTGGGGCAAACCATCCATAAAATACTGAGACTGAAGGGGGAGACTACAAGAGGATTATTATTTAATTTTGTCACTTAAATATTCACTTATTGTTTGTTAAATTAAAGTTAGTTTTGCTTTATTTGTTTATAGAATAGTTTAGTTAATTTTGTATTAATTTGTTCTTTTGTTAGGTCAGACCTCCCCCATGTGGTAGATTTAGGTTACTCCACCCCTATTTAAGCAGCTTTGGTTCTTTGTTTGAGAGGTCAGTTTTGTTTGTGTTCAGTTAAAGTTCAGTTGACCTCAGTTATTTTGGATCCAAATTTGTTATTTATCCTTTGATTTATTCTTGCTTCAAACTTTTGTTTTGTCAATGATATTTTTGAAGAATTAAATTGAAAACCTTTCTATTTTTTGAGCATTTTTTGTCTTCGTTTGAGTTTGGTCCCTCACATCGATGATGAATGTATTTGAAAATGTTTTGTTCTGTATTAGAAAAACAAGAATTGTATCTGATTATATTCTGTAGACCTTGGAGTTATTGTATTAGTTTAATATCAAAGAGGACTTTGGAGGGAATAACAGAGAAAAAGCATATTAATTTCTGGAGATAACCATATAGTGGATTAAAGTAAAGAGTTAAAATGTGGTTCTGGAAGAGCTGGAGAAACCAGAGTTTCACAGATATTTGTGAGATGCTTTGAAGTGGTTCTCCTTGCTCAGAAGGCATGAAGTCAGATGGTGGAAGGAAATAAATTAAAACTAAAGGGATCTTCAGGTTATAGGAGGTAACCTGATTTAGTGAAATGGACTGAGTATAGTTGAATTTATAACCTATTCTGGCACATTGACCTATAGTTTACCTGAAAAGTATTTGTTTAAAAGCTTACAAATGCGCCTTCATCTGTGTGGGTGGATTAACAGGGAATTCCAACTACGTCTCCTAAGACATCTAAAAGTCATAAAACTCAGCAGGACTTGAGGGATCTGTTTAACTTCACTAAAGAAAGAAAAAGAAACTTCTCTTTGATCGTTCCAACAAGATTTCAGGGCGGTACTATATTCAAAAACGGTCAGAGACAACTTCCAGTTGGTCGAGCCGAGGTACACCTTCTTTGAATAGATTAAGGAGGAGAGCAGGCCTACAAGGATAAAAGTTTATGCTCTGGGGAAAATAATTCAGAAATAATAGCTGATCTCAGTTGTTCTTTCTCCGAGGACATGTCCTTGTTGTTTTGTCTGTCTTGTTGTCTCAGGTAACCAATGTATGTCTGTGTTTCTGTATTACTATGTTCTGTCTTTTACTTTCTTCTGATTGGATTAAATTCTGTTCTCCCGTGACATCAACGCGCACTGTTGTTTCTGTCCACACACGTGGCCGGGAGAGAGGAAGAGAATCCGGGACCGGGAAGAGAATAGAGCCAAGTTGTTTTTCTAAATTTAGCCAGATTTATATTTTCTTCCCAACACCAGCGACTCCTCGTCTCCCAGTGACTCCTCCCAGTGCTGTCCCTAAGTTTTCCAGTGCTGTTCCTGAGTTCAGTCTCCCCGAGCTGCCAGCTATCTGCCATGAACCAGAACACGTATGCATGCCGGCTCCCGGCGCTCCGGGTTCTCCTGCTGGTCCTCCATCGCCCCTTCGTGGTTCCAGCCGGCCTCAGGGCCGACAGCCTTCGGACCCGCCACAATGTCGTTGCCGGCTTCCGGACCGGCCATCATGGTCCGCCTCCTTCGTCGCCGCCTGATGGATATTTTGCAGTAGGCCCTGCCCTGACCGTGTTTTGCTTGTTTGGGACTTTATTTTGTTTTCCTCATGTTTTCCTCTGGGTTCTGGCCCTTTCAGTGTCCCTCCGGAAAGGCGCTGACCCAATCACCCACCCTGTCTTTTTTTTGTTTTTTCTTTGGACTCTTTGCCACTCTTCAAGCCATATACATAGACTGTAATGCACAGCATCACGTTCAGATGCTGTGCATCTGTAATGCTTCAGTACAGGGAATCATTATTATGTGCCAAATCAACAAAAGTAATTGGGGTTCAACAAATCCAAAACTTTTTAAATCACTAGCCCTCTATCCATTAACTTGAAATATATATTGCTGTGTTTTTCAAACACACAGAACAGTTGATGTCTTGAGTTTTCTTTCTTTCCCTGTGTGGCATAATGCCGGTCTCACAAGCATCAGTCCCAACAATGTCTTCATGGGAGGTACAGTCACAGATATGTGCTCCAAATGCCAGAGAAGCCATTGGAAACTCCTTAGCCTGCAGTCTGATCCAGGAGCTACACAACACAGCTTCCTTGCACCTCCCAATTTTTATTTGATCATATTTCATTCAGAAATATTACAGCATGTTTTTGTACTTAATATTTTCATAAGTATAAATTATTTGTCTTGAAGTCTCAGCCTTTTCCAGAACACTGTATTAAGAAATACGAGTATGCTCAAATGAAGCTCTTGACGTCTTTGGGATCATCCACATCTTTCAGTCCACAGATGCAGCAGTAACATTATTCTAGTTTTGCAGAGCCTGAAAATGGTGGCACATCCGTATCCATAGCAGCTTCAAGTCTTTGAGGATGGAGGAAAAAGGGAGATATTGAACTGACAAAGACTGATGTAGCTACTATGATAAGAATGCAAAGCAGTTCGTTGATCAGGCAGGAAGACAGAAATATGAGTAATGAAAGATGGGATCAATCCTGCTGTGTTCTGCTAGAGAAAGCTTAACTAAATCAAAGAGATATTGTCTTTACGTTGCAATATCTGAAATTGAAAGTCAACATGCCAATGTAAGGCACTGAAACCAAAGTACAGAAGACAAAGTAAAGCTTAAATCTGAGCATAAAATTATTAGCACCAACTTCTCCAAAACGCTTGATGCAGTTGGTGCCTACACAAGTATATTACACAAATATTTCATGCCAAGAGTCTTAATGCAAAATTCCTCCTACTGCTATGATTTCTAAAGTATTATCACTTCCATTTGTACACCCATAAAACTTACCAAAGGACATTAGTCCCAGCATCCCATTAAGTCCAGTTGCCTCCGTGTCTTTTTGAAAGTTTGTGTTGATCTTGTCATTGTGCAGATCAATTAAGACCCTCACAGTCTGTTTAAAATGAATGTCTTACAAGATGCAAGTTCTTCATTGAGCTGTTGTGCGACAGCTGAGTTTATTTCTTTCCTAGGGTTGTGGCAAATACTCAGGCTTAGCGCTTTTCCTCTGGTGTTTTTTGATTTGTTTGATGAAACCAGGTGTATAACCAGACTTTCCCTCTAGATCTGCAGCTGGTGGAAGACACCCTATGGACTCTGCGTTGTGTATTTTGTGTGAAGGTGGGATGTGATCCGTGCAGAAGACGAATCTGACACAGGAATCCTAGTTGTGGGGAGACCTTGGCGCCTTTATTTCGTCCACCTACACACTGTAAGGAATGAGCTCTTTGCACCTACGGCGCTGACGTCACATCTGCATGAGCCAATCCGGCTCACTTGTTTCCGCTTTGAGTTACCATGACTGCTAGAAAAGACAAAGTCGTATTTCAGACACAAAAAAGGCAATAATATGAACATTGTTGTCTCCCTAAAATAATGGGATTTTAGGTTTTCATTAATTTCCAAGCAATCCTGAATTAAGATGGTGGCTTGTAAATATTCATTGCTACCAGTTAAAGCTAACGCTGCACAGCAAAGTTTCAGCCTTCACTTCAGTCCAGATCAGCTTCTTCAGCCTAAAGAAGAAGTTTAAAGGAGGTTCCCTGAGATATTTCCATGGAGTCACTTCTGTATTCAGCCTGAATCAGAGTTTATGGGAACCAGAGAGCCGAGCAGCTGATCCACCTGAACATCCTGCTGTAAACAACGTCCTATCTGAGCTCTAAACAGGAAACATGCAAAGGAAATAAAACTAAATAACACGGAGACCTTAAGAAACACGGTCATATTTTTCTGAAAGCAGCAACTTTGAACCCGAACAGCTGAACCAGATCTGACACCAGAGCTGCTACTGCTAAGCAATGAGGCTATTAGCTTTGGAGGCTAAAAGCCGTTAGTCTCTGACACTAACGACAATAAACACACATAGACTTGGAAAATAATGTAAGAACTGTTGTGATCTGTTTTCTGTGTATTTATTTTGAGGTTTTTCTGTCTGTCTCTTCCCTCTTTATTGATCCCAGCTGTGTCTCGTTTCTTTGATTAGCCTCCCAGTGTATTTAGTCCCACCTGTTGTCTCTGTCTCTTGTCGGATCCTGGTCTTGTATCGTTCTTGCTCCCTGTGCTCTGTTCTGTGGATTAGTCGTTAAAATCTTCACCAAACCCTCAATCCTGACCAGAACGTTGTCTGGTAGAATGGATTAAAAAGTTTAGATACTTAAATGGAACATTTTTACAAGCAAAATGTCCGAGAATATTGCTAGCATAAGCTAAGGTGAATGTTAGCAACAAAGTTAAAAGAAAGTAAAACTCACCTTCGTATCAGTGAATGTATAACGAGGCTACATCTTAAAACCTTTCCTAGTTGACTTGTTGGGGCTTCGGATCGATGTAGAAACCTTGGCCAAGCCCTGCAGCACCTGCTGTTAAATTATATTTTATTGGATCGGAAACAATCTTTTCCCCGAACGTGGAAGCTGATGTGCAAAGAACCCACACAGCCATAGACATAACATAAGGATAGACCATCATGCTCCGCTCTCGCCTATTGTCGCTGACGAGATATAGGGTTGGCCATCTTGGAGCGGTAGACCACAACACTCAGCATTATGTGTTTAGCGGGCAAAATGACATATCAGCACATTTAATCGATCATAACACACTTTTTTGTTACTAGAAACTATATTCAGAAATCTATCAAAGCTACATTTATAAATAATTGTATTATTTAAGTATGTTTTTAATACATAGTTCAGCATATTTAAATATGATTAGTGGCTATAACAATAGAATAGGAATGGAATATTCTGATATCGATGTATGATGAGGAAATTACACACAGCCTTGAATAATTTAATGTGAACGGCTGTGTGTATAATATAATAATACATAGTTATACAACTATACAATCACAAATAAATAATGATTAATGCTGAATAATATATATTGGATGCATGTTTATATATATATATATATATATATATATAAATTTCTTAGATTGTAAACAAAGATCAAGACAAATATTTCACTCCACAACTGTCAGGTAACGTCAAATTTGTTTTATAAAATTACACTTACACATTAATTTGCACAAATTTCATTAAAAAAATATATGCACATACATATAAACATGCATCCAATATATATTATTCAGTATTAATCATTATTTATTTGTGCCATTATTAATTAATCATTTTTCATTTGTGTTTGTATAGTAACATAAATATGTATTATAATAAATTATACACACAGCCGTATATATATATCTATGTCTATATATATATATAGATACTGGTATTGTAGTGACCATTTGTCCAAAAAACTTAAATTCAAAAATCAAAAAACACAAAACTCAAAGGTGATCAAAACAAAAGGTGAATCAAACTCAAATATTCACCTGATGCACATTGATTCTGGTTTACGCAGCAAAAAGAAATCAAAAGTCAAAATATGGTTCTTTGGTTTTATTTGCAGATCAGGCAAAAGGTTCCAGGTTCTGCTCCTGTTCCTGTTCACTGACTGACACAATGAAAACCGATGTGACTGATTAGCTGGTAACAAACCTTGTGACCACCAGGTGCATAATAAGCTACTTAAGACCCACCTACTTATACCTGAAATACCCACATTCCAATCTGAAGTTAATTAACTAAGTAAGTGAATTACTAAACAAAAAACTTATTCTAAACAACAAATAAAATAAAAATTCTAATGATAAATCAACTAGGAAAACAAACAAATGCTAAGAATAAACTAAACAATTTAAATTCTAAGATTTAACAAAACGATGGTAAAAATAGCTCCTACAGGTATATATATATATATATATATATATATATATATATATATATATATATATATATATATATATATATATATATATATATATATATATATATATATTTTATATATATATATATATGTCCATCTTACTTGTGAAATGTTGTTTGTGGACCCTGACATCAATAATCCATCGATCTGAACAACAATATCTCTGTTGTTTTGATTGGCAGAGTAGAGCGACTACCGCTCCAAGATGGCCGCCGTATTTCCTGCGCCGGAGCAGCCAATGCGGGATCTGCTCTCATATTATGTCTATGCATACAGCAGTTTAAAAATCCCCTGTGCTACGGTGTCCCGGCAGGACAAACATGTCAGAATTGCGGCGGTACCAGCAATTACAGAAAACAGCACCGTCTTTTGGAACATTTATGCACTGCTTTACAGTATCACAGAGAATATCTGTCACATGTCTGTTACAGTATGGAGGGGTGATGGACAGCTCAGGTTTTTGACCCACTCCATGTGTATGGAAAAATATCCTTGGAAACACTATCTGCTTTAACTAATTTCTCAAATAGTCAGATTTCATGTGGCCGAAACTTTATTGTTACTAAACAGCCTGAGACTTTAACAAGTCCTCTTGTTTCGTTTCTGGATACTAATAAACCCAAAAGAATATTTAACTTCATCCACATAAGTTGTTTTTTCTTCTTCTTCTTGTTTTAATGGCGGTTGGCATGCAACTTAATGGTGTGCATTACCGCCATCTACTGGTATGAAGTGTAAATCAAAACGCAACTAAAAATAAAAAAATACTAAATCCTTTCTATCAGTTTAGTTTTCTTAAGAAAGTTTATTAACGTAAATATTCATATGAAGAGGAATATCCCAAAATATCTGGTATTTTTAACTGTAGCTTATTCTTTAGAAGTCTATATTCTAACTTCCTCCTCAGAGTATTTTGAACAAAAAAACATGTTCTACTCTCTCTTCTTGAGAACAAAAATCACAATTACCTGATGGATGTTTCCCCATTTTTTAAAATTATTATTATATTATATAAACATGCAATCAGCTTCATAAAGGTACCGTAATGTATACATTATAATATCACAGAACAAAGTGTCAACAGAGCCAGACAACTGGGACAGAGGAAAATAAAAAACATACAACAGTATATTAAAGTATGAAATGTTTCAAAGAAATTGGACGGCTTAAACACGTTTTGACTTCATTAGACATAAAGAATTATAGAACAATTTTAAATCATTCATCCACTGTCTAAAGTTGGGAATAGTTTTAGAGAAGCGACATTTGTGTATGAAATTTAGCTAACAATAAAACATTATTTATTCCATAGTCAATGAGATGATCACTGATGAAGATACCAAATTTAACATCTTGTATGGTTATATCTGCTCACTGTAACCATGGCTGAGAATAAACTGATGATCTTTTGCCAAAAAGTCTGAACCACGTCACACGTGAAAAACAGGTGAATTAAATGTTCAGTAACTTTTTCACAGGATCCACACTGATCCATTTTAAATCTGTGTCTCAGGACGTTGTTAGTTGGATAGATTTTGTTTAAAATTTTAAATTGCATATCTTTTATTTTGGCAGGAAGTGGAAAACATAAATATTTTGATCTAATCTTTTTAATGACCAAAACGTAACCTGGATATAAAGTTTTCTTCTCTTCTACTTCTTCCTGTTCCTTTTTTACTATAAAACCATCTACCAGTTTAAGTGATTTTCCCAGAACAACCAACAGCCAAACGCAGTGGAACCGAACCGAACCGGAAACTGGGGACCGGACTGGTTTCACTGTTTCTCACTCCAAAACTGAGCATGCGCAGTCGGCTTGCATTCGGCAGTTTTTGTGGAATAGTTGTTTCGCTCCTGATGTGGGATCAGAACCGAGCCAGAACCTTGAGACGTGACGCTGTGGGAGTTGGATCGAGCCGCGGCGGCAGCAGCGGGAGGTGAGTCCGTTAGACGCTCAGCCGCTGCGGGGCTCCATGTTCCGAAAACGGGGACATTTCCACCGGAAGTCTCCGTTCAGCTCGGGGAGCTGCGGACCTGCTGCCCCCCGGGTGAAGCTCGGCTGGGGACGGACAGCAGAAGCGCCCAGCAGGTTCTTTTGGGCCGGTTCCGTAGATCTCGGGACCAGAATTATCTCCTCATCTTACCGTTAGAGGAACAACTGAGCAGCGACCCCTGCTGGACAGGTTCGGTTTGGACCCGTTTTCAGTTACTCAACAAATATGGAATCATTTTTAGTATGTCTCTGTATGTCTCTGTGTGTCCCTGTGTGTCTCTGTATGTCCCAGTGTGTCCCTGTGTGTCTCTGTGTGTCTCTGTATGTCCCTGTATGTCCCTGTATGTCTCTGTGTGTCTCTGTATGTCTCTGTATGTCTCTGTGTGTCCCTGTGTGTCTCTGTATGTCCCTGTGTGTCTCTGTGTGTCCCTGTGTGTCTCTGTATGTCCCAGTGTGTCTCTGTGTGTCTCTGTATGTCTCTCTGTGTCCCTGTGTGTCTCTGTGTGTCTCTGTATGTCTCTCTGTGTCCCTGTATGTCTCTGTGTGTCCCTGTGTGTCTCTGTATGTCCCTGTATGTCCCTGTGTGTCCCTGTGTGTCCCAGTGTGTCTCTGTATGTCCCAGTGTGTCCCTGTGTGTCCCTGTGTGTCCCTGTGTGTCTCTGTGTGTCCCTGTGTGTCCCTGTATGTTTCTGTATGTCTCTGTGTGTCTCTGTATGTCTCTGTGTGTCTCTGTATGTCTCTGTATGTCCCTGTGTGTCCCAGTGTGTCTCTGTATGTCCCAGTGTGTCCCTGTGTGTCCCTGTGTGTCCCTGTATGTCTCTGTGTGTCTCTGTGTGTCTCTGTGTGTCTCTGCGTGTCCCTGTATGTCTCTGTGTGTCTCTGCGTGTCTCTGTATGTCTCTGTATGTCTCTGTGTGTCCCTGCATGTCTCTGTATGTCCCTGTATGTCCCTGTGTGTCTCTGTATGTTTCTGTATGTCTCTGTGTGTCTCTGTATGTCCCTGTGTGTCCCTGTGTGTCCCTGTGTGTCTCTGTGTGTCCCTGTATGTCTCTGTGTGTCTCTGTGTGTCTCTGTATGTCTCTGTGTGTCTCTGTATGTCTCTGTGTGTCCCTGCATGTCTCTGTATGTCTCTGTGTGTCTCTGTATGTCTCTGTGTGTCCCTGTATGTCTCTGTATGTCTCTGTGTGTCTCTGTATGTTTCTGTGTGTCTCTGCGTGTCCCTGTATGTCCCTGTATGTCTCTGTGTGTCTCTGTATGTCTCTGTATGTCCCTGTGTGTCTCTGTGTGTCTCTGTATGTCTCTGTATGTCCCTGTGTGTCTCTGTATGTCCCTGTGTGTCCCTGTGTGTCCCTGTGTGTCTCTGTGTGTCCCTGTATGTCTCTGTATGTCTCTGTGTGTCTCTGTATGTTTCTGTATGTCTCTGTGTGTCTCTGTATGTCTCTGTGTGTCCCTGTATGTCTCTGTGTGTCTCTGTATGTCTCTGTGTGTCTCTGTATGTCCCTGTATGTCTCTGTGTGTCTCTGTATGTCCCTGTATGTCTCTGTGTGTCTCTGTATGTCTCTGTGTGTCTCTGTATGTCTCTGTGTGTCTCTGTATGTTTCTGTATGTCCCTGTATGTCTCTGTGTGTCTCTGTATGTCCCTGTATGTCTCTGTGTGTCTCTGTATGTCTCTGTGTGTCTCTGTATGTCTCTGTATGTCTCTGTATGTCCCTGTGTGTCTCTGTATGTCTCTGTGTGTCTCTGTATGTCCCTGTATGTCTCTGTATGTCTCTGTGTGTCTCTGTGTGTCTCTGTATGTCCCTGTATGTCTCTGTGTGTCTCTGTGTGTCTCTGTATGTCTCTGTATGTTTCTGTATGTCCCTGTATGTCTCTGTATGTCTCTGTGTGTCTCTGTATGTCTCTGTATGTCTCTGTATGTCTCTGTGTGTCTCTGTATGTCTCTGTGTGTCTCTGTATGTCTCTGTGTGTCTCTGTATGTCTCTGTGTGTCTCTGTATGTTTCTGTATGTCCCTGTATGTCTCTGTGTGTCTCTGTATGTCTCTGTGTGTCTCTGTATGTCCCTGTGTGTCTCTGTGTGTCTCTGTATGTCCCTGTATGTCTCTGTGTGTCCCTGTGTGTCTCTGTATGTCCCTGTGTGTCTCTGTATGTCCCAGTGTGTCTCTGTGTGTCTCTGTGTGTCTCTGTGTGTCCCTGTGTGTCCCTGTGTGTCTCTGTATGTCCCTGTATGTCTCTGTGTGTCTCTGTATGTCTCTGTATGTTTCTGTATGTCTCTGTATGTCTCTGTGTGTCTCTGTGTGTCTCTGTGTGTCTCTGTATGTCTCTGTGTGTCTCTGTGTGTCTCTGTATGTCTCTGTGTGTCTCTGCATGTCTCTGTATGTCCCTGTGTGTCTCTGTGTGTCTCTGTGTGTCTCTGTATGTCCCTGTATGTCTCTGTGTGTCCCTGTGTGTCTCTGTATGTCCCTGTGTGTCTCTGTGTGTCTCTGTGTGTCTCTGTATGTCCCTGTATGTCTCTGTGTGTCCCTGTGTGTCTCTGTATGTCCCTGTGTGTCTCTGTGTGTCCCTGTGTGTCTCTGTATGTCCCTGTGTGTCTCTGTGTGTCTCTGTGTGTCTCTGTATGTCCCTGTATGTCTCTGTGTGTCTCTGTGTGTCTCTGTATGTCCCTGTATGTCTCTGTGTGTCCCTGTGTGTCTCTGTATGTCTCTGTGTGTCTCTGTATGTCTCTGTGTGTCTCTGTGTGTCTCTGCATGTCTCTGTATGTCCCTGTGTGTCTCTGTGTGTCCCTGTGTGTCTCTGTATGTCCCTGTGTGTCTCTGTGTGTCTCGTGTGTCTCTGTGTGTCTCTGTATGTCTCTGTGTGTCTCTGTGTGTCTCTGCATGTCTCTGTATGTCCCTGTATGTCTCTGTGTGTCTCTGTGTGTCTCTGCATGTCTCTGTATGTCCCTGTGTGTCTCTGTGTCTCTGTGTGTCTCTGTATGTCCCTGTATGTCTCTGTGTGTCCCTGTGTGTCTCTGTATGTCCCAGTGTGTCTCTGTGTGTCCCTGTGTGTCTCTGTATGTCCCTGTGTGTCTCTGTGTGTCCCTGTGTGTCTCTGTATGTCCCAGTGTGTCTCTGTGTGTCTCTGTGTGTCTCTGCGTGTCCCTGTCTTGCCCTGAGACAGACTGGCCACCTGTCCAGGTGACCCTGAAACAGAAACGTTAGCCGGTGTGTTGCATCATAATCAGAACTTAAGACATATTTGATCCATAGCAGTAATTTTGCATTACCTCCAGTTTTCCTCTGTAGAGATCATCTAGTTTTTGGCCTGATATCAAAGAGGCTCCGTCCATGTTGACATTATTTTGTGTCTAACTAAATGTTTTATTCACAAGAACAAAGTACACACATGATCTCCCAATTTTTCTCGCTTTAAAAATTACTTGTAAAATATACGAACCCTTTAAAAGTTGTGTAAAATACCAAAGCCCCAAAAATTATTTTCCCTTTTGAACATTATTTTCCACAGCTGATATGCTAATTCTACACTTTCCCCTGCATTAATTTAATGACTTTTTTCTTTTTATTATTATTTGTATTGATTTTTCCTGTTATATCTACATTTCCCATTCTGAAGAATGTAAGACCAGGTTTCCCCCAGTGTATTATAAGCCTGGCGGGCCGCCATGCTTTGCTAGCCCCGCCGCCAGGCTTAGCGTTGGGCCGTTTCAGCTGTTTGTGATTCCCCTGGTAATTTCCCCTCGGAATTCAGGTGGACAATCCGCGCTTTCTGATTGGCTGCCTGTCACATTCAGCGCTAAGCTCCCAGTCGGGAAAAACCCCTCGACTATATTGTTTTTCATGACTAAGTCTGCTGTTGTAATAGTGACATTTCATGTATGCATGTTGATTTCAAATTATTGAAAAAAAAGAAGTTGTTGAAAGTAGCAACCAGATCAGAACCAGACAAAGGAAGCTAATAGAAACGAGGCCTGGCTAATCATAATGAAGCAATTATTAAAATGTCAGCTAATTTAATAATCCATAAATTAACTGGAGTATTCAGACTCAAAGTTTTGCTGAAAATACAACATTCAGAGCAATAAATAAGCCATTTAAGGTGAATAAACTGTTTTCTGTAGGTATGATTTATCCAGACAACCTCAGGCTTCAGTTTTAGTTGCTGGATTTCAGTCACGTGACCCGGATGACGCGCGAAACTCAGATGGAGGGCAGGAAGGAGAAACGAAGCAAAAGAGGATTTACTGCATTGAGGCGACCCACTAACTACCTGCAGACCTCATGTTGTACCAGAAGAAGCTTTAAAAGCCTGGAGAATCAATCATTTAGTTTCAAGTTGGGTCACATTTAGGATCAAAAGCAGCTTTAGATGGATCTCTACTTGTTTTGGGTGAGTACCGAGTTAGTCTATGATAACGATGCTATCGCTAACAACGAGCTAACCATGGTATTTATGAGCTTCAATCTCCTGGTGAACATTTAGCTTCTGTAAACCAAATTGGTTTTCTGCTGGTAGGTTTTATTTATAACCTACTAGCTAATTCATTTAGCTTTTTATTCGTTAGCATGAATAAACGTTATGTTTTCTGTCTGTGACTCGGCACTGAGCTGCTAGCAACATTAGCGCCCTGAGGACAACCAGGCTAGGGCATAAAAATAATATATCTTTCCTTACATATGACCGCTTATTTTCTAATAACTGTCCAATAAAACATCTGAGAATACAATTTAAAGGATGGGATCGTTTCCTGTTAGCTGTAAACTCTGCTGTTAGTTTCTGCGCCTCATGCTGTAGATGGTTGATCCACTTTTTTCACTAAGTTTTTTAAAATTACCTCCTTTGTGACCAACTACCTTCGAAACACAAAAATAACGTTTATCTTCCTCTATTAGAACAGTTGGAACCACCTTAAGGACTTTAGACATTTTAGCTGTGTCCGAATTTAGGGTCTGCATCCTTCAACGGACAGATTTGTAGGCCGATGACGTCATAGCGTGGCGACGAGGCCTGTCCGAATTTTTTTTTAAATAAACTTCATTTCTTCTAAACAACAATACACAACTGTGCTGTGTACATATTAGAGAAAACGAGACAAATATAATTGCCAGGGGGAACATAAAGTACAATAGTGACAAGGAAATGAAAATCAAATAATCTTGCATAAAGAAAATAGTACAAATTGTGGTAAATGTGCCAGAATTACAGTGAATTAACAGGAGATAATCCAAAATTCCAAGTTGATTGCAAGTCCATATTGTTGTTTTTGCTTTTTGATTAGTTGATGGTTGAATTGTAAATATATAATGTTTAACTTCAATCAAAAAAACGGAAGTTTGTTTTTTTCCTCAAAAATTTACATTTATGTAGGTGAAATTTAGCTTTAATAAGTAATAAATTGATAAAGTTTTTAAATTCATTTTTTCATTTTGTTGAAATCCAAACAAGACATTTTTCCAATATAAATTAAAACCTGCTGATATTTTTGAATCAACAAAGTTACAAAAATGTTGCCAACACACTTTGGAGGAAGAAAACAACCAGAACAAATGAGTGACTGATTCTGGGCAAATGTCACAGTTTACATCAACGTTAGAGTTGAACTTCTGTAGATGGACTTTAACGGGGTAGATTCGGTGTATGAGTTTAAAAGACACTTAAGACGCTTCTTTTACCTTGTTAGGTCCTGTCTGAAGACTCCTTCGATGCGTCCTTCGATGCGTCCTTCGATGCGTCCTTCGATGCGTCCTCCTTGTCCCCAGATTTGAAGGATGGGTCCGGTGGATCCTTCTCGGCCCATGATATCCCATAATTCATTGCGCTTTCCAACTGGGCGTTCAGGCAGAGCGTCAATGGCGGCGAATAGCGACAAATTATTTAGCTTTATAATAACACTTTAAATGACACAACGTGATTTGGAACAATGTTTTTAGGCGAGAATGTAAGAGTGTAGATCTCAAATATCTGCTCGGTTCATCAATACATCACCTAATTACAATATTGCTCCGACATTTTTCGGGCCTGTCTGCTACCGCTACGTTAGCATCCAGCGTTAGCATCCAGTGTTAGCATCCAGCGTTAGCATCCAGCTAGCCGGGCGCTCCAGGTTCGGTACGCCGAGAGAAAACGCCCAACTCCGGGCTCATTGTTCTAAAAACTCCCGCTAGTTTCCCCAATGAGTTAAACACCAATATCAATCAGACAGGTTGAAAAATGTTTGGTTTATAAAGTATTTCAAAGCAGAGTACACGGTTTGATTGATTAATTAAAGTTAAGCCTTCAAACATAACAGGTCATTATAGTTACATAAACCTATCTTTACTATAAAAGGTGAAGAATAATATAGAAATCAGTGAAAAACAAACTTCGGCTCCGTTTTTTTTTCTTCTCCGCTCTCTGCTTCAGGCTGTCACGGTTGCTAGGCAACATGAGTGACGCTGAGGTGGGGGCGGGGCCAGTTGGTGAAGGCCACACCTGTCCGGATCCGCAGGTTTTTCTCTTCCGGTCTTAGTTTATTCCCGTCCTAGTGGACCGGTCCTTCGAGGACCCAGACCCTGAATTTGGACGCAGCTTTTGATGCTGGATCAACAGAAATAAATGGGCTGAATTTACTTCCGGCCCTCCACGTGCATTGGGTGACGTAGGTGCTACGTCATCTGAAACCCAGCAATATGGAGTGAAAATAGTCTCAAAATGCATGTGAGTGTGTAATACTGGATTTGTAATGTGTGTAACTTTGAATAGTTATATCTGTGACACGTGATTAGTAAACAAAAAAAGAAAATTTGTGTGCAACTCCAGGAACCTGTAAATGTGAGGTCAAATGCTAACACAAATATGAAGAAATTACGAATACAAAATAAAAGTATACACACACACAATTACAATTTCTATAAACATTAAATTTATACACAATTTTTTTTATATTTTTAATTTATACGCAAATCTGATAATTACGAATTCAAACCTTCTCCTACGCCTAAGTAGCAGGAGTCACCTGACAGACAGAACTCGATCGGGTTCCGATGCATGAGGAGTCTGGGACTCATTTATGCTTCAGACGGCCTCAGATTGGTGGGTATTTTGTTTAAATGCTGGTGGAGAGTCCAGTGTTTTCATCCTCTGAACATTTGTCACTGTGCTGAAGTGGCAAAGACGTTATTTTGTTTTAAAACTGAATATTTCAGTACGTCTTTTCAATACTCCAAAATTATTTACAGACATGTTGTGCATTTTTGAGCGGTACAGATGAATTATTGTTATTGCGTTTCATTTTTGAGGAATTGAATGTGTTTTTTGGCATCTTTCAATTTATTGTCTCTCTAATATTGATGCGTCTTAAGTGGTTAACTGATAAATGTGGAAATTGTTTTCTTAATCTGTTTCATTGATTAATAATCAGAATAGTAGAAGAACTGATTACTAAAATATTTAGTTGCAGTCAGGGGGCCAGACCAACATGTTAACTCCAGACACTTCACCAGTCCCAATTTGCATTATATGTGAAACATGTAATTATCTTTCATCATACTGGGGTTATTATGGTTCTTGGTTTTCACCTTATAGAAGAGCAAAGATGCTCTAATTCATTAGCATTTTGAAATGCAGAGTGATGTAGCATATTGACTATTTGAAAGTAACATCTTGAGGCTGAATTTACGCTAATCCAGTTAGCATGTTTAATGTCTTTGTATGTAATATGTACAAAACATGCAATCTATCACTTTCAGGTACGATCAAATGATGCTCTTGGAGCGCCTGGGGGTGTTGGGGCCCCCAAGAGCATCATGAGGTCCATGTGAGCCGCTTGTCTCACATGGACCTCACCAAGCTCCGCCCAGAAACGGCCCTCTAAAGTCCCACATGGCTGCATGTCTCACAAACACAGCCTCGGCCTCGCTGAGCTTAGTTTCTGTGTAAACATGGCGTCTTTCATGTCCACTGACTCTCTGCAGAGTATTTCTGAGTTTAGCACATTGTGCGGCATTAGCCGCTGAAACGCGGCCGCTGTGGTAAGACGGTCCATTGTGTTGGGCCGGCTCTGGTTGCAGCCCAGATTGGGTCGGGTTCTTCTGTGAATGCAGCCTCGGAGCTCATTGTACTGGTGTTTGGTGTGTCTCAGGTGAAGACCTCTCCGGTCGTCATGGCGACAGCTGGAGACCCAGGAGACATTCATGCCCGGCAGGTAAAGCTCAGTCAGATCTGTGCTGCTCAGGTGGGTCAGAGACAGGAAGTGGCTCCGGACCTGACGCTCCTCCTCCTCCTCCTCAGTGCGGGACCTGTGACGGCGCCTCGGCCTCCTGCTGGTGTGTGGACTGCGGCGAAGCTCTGTGTGACGCCTGTCTGGCGGCCCACCGCCGGGTCACCCTGACCCGATCCCACCGCGTTCTGAACCGGCAGCCCGAAGGTCCGCCGGCCCGGTTCCTCCTGGCTTATGGCCTGTTCGCTCCAGACTCGCTGATGTCTCTGTTTCCTCCCCAGGACCCAGTTTGGTTTTCCCCACCAAGTTCTGCAGGATCCACCCGTCTGAGGAGCTGAAGCTGTTCTGCTTCAGCTGCTGCCAGCTCACCTGCAGGGACTGCCAGCTGGCGGACCACCAGAACCACAGGTGCTGCTCCGCCC
The DNA here is from genome assembly GCA_033032245.1 of Poecilia picta. Lineage (NCBI taxonomy): Eukaryota > Metazoa > Chordata > Actinopteri > Cyprinodontiformes > Poeciliidae > Poecilia > Poecilia picta. Next base: position 1,169,023 of record CM065368.1, on the reverse strand, counting down.
GCCATCAAACTGGGACTGTAAGGAGCAGGCGGGGTTGTCAGGAGAGCCTCTAGCCGTCAGTAGCTTACTGGGACCCGTCTCTCTGTGCAAAACACAACCGATGAGTCGGGCTGGCCAATAAATCAGTAACAATATTCATCTCGATAAACACGTGATCAATATCAGTAGATACTGAAGAGTCAATACATTGAATATTCACTGAACTTTGGTCCAGACCTGCACAGCATTCTGGGAGATGTAGGCAGAGGAAACGAGGCTAGCTGAGCATGGTAGCATCAACTCTCTCACTCTGGTTGCATAGCAACAACCTGCTGAGTAACCTGCACAGCAGCAGTTTCATGTTTTGCCTCAAAACTACAAAACCAAGGAGGAAACGGGAACATCAGGCCACCAGTTTGGCAGATTTCAGATATTTAAAATGAAACACTAATCAATAATTATCAATATTATGATACTTTTTCAGCCAGATTGTCCAGCCTGGCAAAAGAAGCATAAAAATATCCATTAACATCTCAGCAGATGAGTTTCTGCTCATCAGCAGCAAAGTGATGGGAAATCAAAGCCAGTAGATGGGAATCTGCAGAATACATAAAAACGGAATAAATACTGTGCAGTAAGGGCAACATTTCATCAATACTGAGCTATTATTTAAACCGTCCAAAGAAATGGGCAACTGATTAGATTATTAAAACAAATTATTTACAATTGGTGACGATAAAAAGTGCAGAAAGCAGCAGGGAGTGAAATCTGGTCTGATGCTCATTGGGAGGAAGGATCTGCTCGTTGCTCCTCTGAGGACTGAAACCATCATCTACACACTACAAAACAAACATTTAGCGTTTTAAAAAAACTTGTAAATTCTACAAAGACCAGTTTCACCGTCATCTGGGTCAAATTCTGTAAACGGAAAAAGAAAAACATCCCATCGAGCCAAACATGATCCCCAGACCGGCCGTCCACTGTGCGGCTGTAAGCCAATCAGAGGGCCTAAGCTGTTCTCAATGCTCAGTCTTTCAAAGAGAAGCTGTGTGTGTCGTGACCTTTGACCTCTCCCTGGCCTTTCCAGGTTCGACTTTGTCAGCAAAGCGGTGGCAGGCGTGAAGAAGCAGCTGGACGCCTGCATGCAGCCATTCAGAGAGCAGATGGACGCGTCCAGGAGGAGCATGCAGGACATGGAGACCAGGTAGGGTCGCCGTGGAGACCAGGTAGGGTCGCCGTGGAGACCAGGTAGGGTCGCCGTGGAGACCGTCCTCGTCTCCTGCTGTCCAGGGCAGCTGCTGCTGTTGGGATGGTCCAGCTGCAGGGGGCGCTGCAGGCTGGCAGGCCATTAGATAGACTCTATGAAATCCTCTTCTGGAGAGCCGGCAGGTCTCCGGCTTCTGACCCGATCCGGCTCTGACCCCTGCTGTGGTGTCCAGGCTGCAGGTTCTGACCCGCTGCGAGTCTTCATAACCGCCAAGCTGCAGAGAAACGTCGACACGCTGATGGAGCTGCTGAAGAAAAGGTTTGAGGAGATCATCAAACAGATCCAGGTAACTCCAACCAGACTGGGTAAACTGGTTCTGCTGGTTCTACCTCCGTCAACCGGCTGCTTCATTCTGGACCTCGTGGTTCTGTTCCTGCGTGCAGGTTGTCTACAACGTGGAGCGCAACCTGATCAGCAGGAAGATGGAGAAGGTGAAGCAGCTGCAGCAGAGTCACGTCCCTCTGACTGAAGCAGCAGAAAAGGCCAGAAGCACCACCAACCTGCCCACCCTGGTGGGCTGCATATCCCAGGTACGACCCACCCGTCAAGCCACGCAGCCCACCCACGCCCGTCGAAGCCCGAGCCCACGGCCCAGTCGAGGCCCAGCGCCTAGTCAAAGCCCGAGGCCCGACAGCCCAGTCGAAGCCCGAGGCCCAGCGGCCCAGTCAAAGCCCAGCGGCCCAGTCGAAGCCTGAGGCCCAGCGGCCCAGTCGAGACCCGGGCTCAGTCGAGGCCCAGCGGCCCAGTCAAAGCTGAGGCCGACGCCCAGTCCAAGCCCACGGCCCAGTCGAGCCTGAGGCCCGACGGCCCAGTCAAGCCTGAGGCCGACGCCCAGTCCAGCCTGAGGCCCGACGGCCCAGTCGAAGCTCGAGCCAGCGGCCCAGTCGAGACCGTGGCCAGTCGAGCCTGAGCCCAGCGGCCCAGTCGAAGCTCGAGGCCCAGCGGCCCAGTCGAGACCCGGTGGCCCAGTCGAAGCTGAGGCCACGGCCCAGTCGAAGCTCGAGCCAGCGCCAGTCGGACCGGTGGCCCAGTCGAAGCTCGAGGCCCGCGGCCCAGTCGAAGCCTCAGTTAGATGATTAGCTTTGTGACAGAACAACAGGAAAGGCTTTTTCCTGTCCCTCATCATCATGTAGTCTGATGGTTGGCATGGAGACCAGGATGCTGATATTTGCTACAGAGTGCCGCTAACTATGACGTTAGCTTTGCTAACCTTAAAGTACCAATCGTAAACATTAGTTTTGCTAATACCGACGTGTTGCATTTAGTGGAAGCTAATGCTAAATTGCTAACTACAGCCATCTTGATACCTGCCATGTGCCAATAACACAACATGTTCTACAACATCGAATATCATCGAATTCAAATCTATTATGAGCCATTAGTTAGCAGCCCAACTCTAATTCCCCAGTAGCAGAGCTAATCTGTAGCTTAGGGCGTTTGTTAGCACACTTAGCTTCCCCTAAATCAGTGTTTCTCCATTCCGGTCCTCAGGTCCCCTTCAGAAGAGGTGATGCAATCATTTAGATCAGCTGTTGGGAAATACAGGCACATCTAAAACATGCAGGGGGGGTTGGGGGGGCTACTGCCCTAAATAAATACCGACGCTCTAATTTACTTTGCTGTTTTGTAAACTTCTAGTTGATTAAAGCTCAATGTCTGTGTTGAAGTTTTGGTTATTGACTGTAAAAAATTTGTCAAATATTTAGATGTTTATATTCATGCTCTTATTTTGAAATCTGTTTACATAGTAGTTCCGTTTTCTCTTCTGTATTTTTCTTTTTAATGTGCACTAAAAGCTGTCAATGTTAGCAAAAGTGCTAAGCTAAAATTTAGCTATGCTAATTAGCGCATTAGCAGAGGTTTTCCCACCATTAGCTGCAGGGATTCCCAGATGAAGAGTCTGGGAATCCCTGAGATCCCTGAGTTTCAATACCTGAGATGTTGATGATATGAATTAGTTCATTGATAAGTCGTTAAACTCAACATGTAACCAGGCGAGTTTCCTGTCCTGGTAGATCACCTCCCAGATGAAGGATCTGGTAGACGAGGACTTGCATCCTCCTTCCAAGATGATCGACATGAAGGTCGTCACCGACAGAAACTCCGTGGAGGGAATCCTGAATTTCGGTAAGACTCGGATCGGATCCGGTTGATTGCTGGGTTCAGATCTGATCCGTTTCTCTCGTCTGGATCTTTGGATCTTTTCGTCTGATGAGAAGCAGAAAGAAAATGGATGAATATTTTAAAACCAGCAGCAGAGATTCGGTGGATTCAGTTCAGTTTGATGTTCAGATCGGGAGGTTATGAAAATCAAACATGGCGTCTGGATTCATTCAAGCCTTCAGCTGTTGTAGTTCTGATGGTTCTGGTTCTGGTCCACACAGAAAAATATTCAATGAAAAGATTTTGGGTGGAAATGTTTGTGTCTCAGTTCTGGTCTGGACTCTTCCTGCATGAATCACTGCATCAGTGCGGCGAAGCACAGAGGTTCTGATCTGGCCCGTTTGCTGACCCATAAAGCCCAATATCCCCACGGTTATTGGCCCGTTTCTGGTACCGTTTGCACTTTGGGTCGGTACCACATATCCTGCTGTAAAATGTTCTGGGAGACGCTGCGTTGGCTTCAGAAACCCAGGGGACCAGAACCAGCCGACCCAGATCTTTCAACAGCATGGGTTCTGGTTCTGATCCACTCCACTCCTCCAGACTCTGAGATCCTGAGGTCCAAATGAAGTAAAAACTTTCACAAAACTCCTTAAGCCACCTGAAGGTCTGATCCAGGAGACGAGCTGAAAGGCGAGTTTCATTTCATCACAGGTTCTGATTTGTCGGGTTCAGGAACTGGACTGCAGCCGTTCGGCAGCGGGTTGGATCCGGCTTTGTGTAGAGATTGTGACCCGTTGTTTCTGATTCCAGGTAAAGTCCACGTCTCCTGGATCCCCTTCTCCGTTCGGCGGGTCGAGCCGCCGCCATCCTCTTCCTCCCTGCTTCCTGCTCCGCCCACCTCCACCTGCCGACCCCTGACCTGCAGCAGCGCCGCGACCAACAGCGGTTCTGTCGACGCTGCTGCTCCTCCAGCTGGCTCCACCAGCACCTTCGTCAGAACCGGTCCTTTCTCTGGTACCGCTGCTCCACCCGTCACGATTAGCTCCTGTACTCCTTCACCCTACTCTTCCTCCTCCTACCCTTCCTCGTCTGCGGACGCCATGTCGGACGTCATGGAGAACAATGGGGCAGTTCCTCATCCCGAGTCCTCCTCCACCAGTAAGCTGGACCCAAGCTGTGGTTCCTGGGGACCATCAGCCCAGATACGCAGGGGTCCCTCTTCCAACAACTCGCTTCCTGCTCCTGGTTCCACCTCACTTCCTGTGTCTGCTTCTACCTCATTTCCTGGTTTAACCTCACTTCCTGCTCCTGGTTCCACCTCACTTCCTGTGTCTGCTTTACCTCATTTCCTGGTTTAACCTCACTTCCTGCTCCTGGTTCCACCTCACTTCCTGTGTCTGCTTCTACCTCATTTCCTGGTTTAACCTCACTTGCTGTTCCTGGTTCCACCTCATTTCCTGGTTTAACCTCACTTCCTGTACCTGGTTCCACCTCATTTCCTAGTTTAACCTCACTTCCTGTTTCTGCTCATTTGCTCCTGTGGCTTTTACCTCACTTCCTGTTCCTGCTTCCACCTCACATCCTGTTCCTGCTTCCGCCTCACTTCCTGTTCCTGCTTCCGCCTCACTTCTGCTTCCTGCTTCCACCTCACATCCTGTTCCTGCTTCCGCCTCACTTCCTGTTCCTGCTTCCACCTCACTTCCTGTTCCTGTTTCCGCCTCACTTCCTGTTCCTGCTTCCGCCTCACTTCCTGTTCCTGTTTCCGCCTCACTTCCTGTTCCTGCTTCCACCTCACTTCCTGTTTCCTGCGTCTACCTCACTTCCTGCTCCTGCTTCCGCCTCACTTCCTGTTTCTGCTTCTACCTCAATTCCTCCTGTGGCTTTTACCTCACTTCCTGCTCCTGCTTCCGCCTCACTTCCTGCTCCTGCTCCGCCCGCCTCACTTCCTGCTCCTGCCTCCGCCTCACTTCCTGCTCCTGCCTCCGCCTCACTTCCTGCTCCTGCAGTGATTAAGTCCAGAGCCGCTCAGGACATTGAAGCCAGGAACCCGTTCCTCGTGAGCCTCCTCAGTCAGTCGTCCCCGTCCTCCTCGTCTCCGGTCAGTCCGTCTCCGCCTTCCTCCGGTCCGGTTCGTGGTCAGAGTTCGTCCAGTTGCTCCTCTTCCTCGTTGACTTCAGCCGTTCGCCTTCAAACCTCGACCACCAAAGGTCCTGGGAGGGCGGCAGACCGATCTGAAGGAGCAACGGCTGCTCCGTCACCGGAGCCGCCCAGAGGTTTTGACTCTGCGGTCAGGATCAACGTTCTGACCAAGTCCCAGCTGGAGTCCAGCTCAGGGAAACTGTTTGTCAAGTTTCAGTGGATGAAGAAGAAGAACTCCAAGTCTTCCAAGTCCAGCAGCTCTTTGGTACCCAGTTCTCCTAAAATAAAGAGGTTGGTCTCTGGGAAACGGCAGCCTCAGAGGATTCAGAACCGGCCTGGCAGTCCGGTCCAAAACCTGGACCGCCAGGCTAGTGGCATGGAGTCTTTACCCTCCATGCCCTCCGTCCCTCCATCCACCGACCTGGTCTTCTCCAAGGCGGTTTCCACAGCAGCTCCGCTGGTCCAGCCGCTGCCTGGTCTCAACCAGCAGGTTCTCGGCCAGAACCTCCCACCTTCCATCCTGCTGCTGACCAACACCAGCCAGAATCCTGTGACTGGCTCCGGTCCTGGTCCCTGCTCTTCGCTTTCGGCGGGTCCTCAAACTCTTCCAGGAAATGACCCATCCGTCCGGTGGAGTCCAGAGATCCAGAACCTTCCTGAATCCAACAACTGCGGCTCCTAGAATGTCTCATCTCCGAGGTTGGACTTCCTTCCTCCGCCTTGAAAGACCAGCAGCAGAATCCTGCTTCAAAGCAGACGGGCAAACGAAAGGAACCAAGTAGACTGGTACAAGGTTCTTCAGCTGGGATTGATCCACCATTAGGATCCAGATCGTCTGACCCCACCGGGACCGGAGCCTCTGACCAGGACCTCATCGTGGTGCTGTCAGACGACGAGTCGCTGCCTGACGTGTATGAGGTCCGACCCGGCGTTGAGGAGGTCCAGCCGTTTCTTCCTCCAGTTACTGTTGGAGGTTCAGACGTCGAAATCAATACCGTTGAGACCAAACCTCCAGGGTTCGAGTCCAAACCGAGAACGTTAAAGTTTATAGAAAGAGACATCTTTGATGAACCAGCTTCACCGGCAGAGTCAGAGGACAAGATGTCCACTGACTTGTCTGAAGTACCCGAACTAGGACTCAAACTGTCTTCTTCTGAAACGTCTGACAACGACGACGAAGACTTGCTGAGCATTAGGCCTGAACAGCTGGACTACGGTCAGCCCTGCTGGCAGCCCACGGTGTCTCTGCTGAGACTTCCCCTGTCCCTGCCTGGACCTGGACAGCCCCTGCCTCGCTACCATTTCATCCTTGGAGACAAGCAGGACGAGCTGTATCTGCAGGAGATGGAAGAGGTTGGTTCTGCGCCGTAATGGACTCAAACAGCAGCATCTCCTCTTACGCTTGCTGCTCTGCTGTCCCACAGTCCAGCGACGAGGTCGTCACCGACCACGACTCTGACGTCACCGAAGACTTCACCATTCTCCACTCGACGCAGTCTCCGCTGTCCCTGGAGGTCATTTCCTGTGCCGCTTGCGGATCATCCAGCGCATCAAAGATCTGCACTGTCTGTGGTCGGGGGTACCACAGAGACTGCCACGTCCCTCCGTTTGGACCGGACATCTGGTAGGACTGACCTTCATCTGCTCATGGAGCTGATCTTGAGTTTGTTGGTGCGATTTAGACGTAGCGTGACGTCATCTGCACTTCTATAGTCCTAGAACGGTGGTTCTTAACCTGGGTTCGATCGAACCCCAGGGGGTTGGTGAGTCAGAGGTAAAGACTCACCTGTGTAAAGCCGTGATGACGCCCCGCTTTGCCGTCACTGCAGCAGAGGATCACGTTACATTGCTAGCAATCAGATCCGTTACATCTTCAAACAGAGGATCACGTTACATTGCTTAGCATCAAGACACTTAATTCTTAGCCAATCAGAGGATCACGTTCACTGCTTAGCAATCAAGATCATATATTGCTCAGCAATGAGTGAGAGAACCTGATTGGAGGAGCTTCACTCTCAGCAGGGATTTGAACTTGTGTCTTTATTTACTTCAGCAAAGCTCACAGTTTTTACCAAACTCTATAGTCTAAATCTGCTCCTTAGTCGCATCTTTTCGGGGTTGGTGCTGCCTCTAGTGGTGTGGGATGGTGACACAACTAATATAATTACATTACTAAATCAGAAAGTATCACAAAGTATTTTGGGGTGGGGTGGAATAAGAAGGGTTCGGTGACTGTGCATATGCAACTGGGGGGTTCGGTACCTCAAAAAAGGTTAAGAACCTCTGGTCTAGAAACTATTTGGTGCTTTAAGAAACAGATCTGAGCAGCCGTCCTCTTTTCTACTGGATCTCTGTCTGGAGCCTGGTTCAGATGTAGCATCTGGGCTGAAGAAAAGGAGATCAAATAAAGCTTTCTGCAACATCTGTGACCCCACAATCAATGCTGAACCCTGAAAACAGCGAGATAACTTACTTAAAACCTCAATCTTTAAATATTTAATGTAATCGGTAAAGGTCAAGACTAACTGCAAAGCTAATTGCGCTAGCACTAAAGCACTAAACATAAATGTTAGTTCCACTAATGCTAAAGAGCATTTAGCAAAAGCTAACTCTAAACATTAGCAAGGTATTATCAGACGCTACAGTAATTAACTGAATTCAGCCATGCTGACACCCGCCATCGTATTTTCTCCTCATCTGCTTCAAATTAGTCATTATCAATCAAATGTTATTTTTATAGCACATTTCAGCAACAAGGGATTTCAAAGAGATTCACATAATAAAACACAAAGTCATGCAACAGAATCGAGAAATGAAACATCACATTGAATCAGTGCCATCATTCAATTCTTAATCGATTACGATTCAGAATCAACTCTGACCAGCTGGGTTTAGTGGAGATTTAAAGGAGCTCAGTGTTTCAGCTGGAGGTTGATGCAACAGCAGCAGGTCTTTAATGTGTGGTGGTGCTAAACCGTTTTATATCAGTATTTTAAAGTCTGTTCTCTTAGTGACTTGGGAGTTATGAGCTCCATCCTCCTGGTTCTAGTCAGAACAGCAGCAGCAGCTTCTGGATTGATTTATTAGTCAGACCCGTGAAGATGCTGCTGCAGGAATCGATGTGAATAAAGATCTGAGACATCAGTCCTCTGATCCTGGAGATGTTCTTCAGGTGGTAGAAGGCCGACTTTGTACAGCGACCCCTCGTTTTTCTTAGGGTTTGCGTTCTGAAAATAACCTGCGATCAGTGAACTCTGTGAAGTAGTTACCTTTATTTTTAGAGTTATTACACAGCATAAATAAACACTCTACATTGAAACCAAAGAACAAGGCCTGTTTTCAGGTCAGTGGATGTCCGTGTGCTTCAATCGGGCCTTAATGTGATCTGGAGTCGTGGCATTAAAGCGTTTCCTCCAACCTGCCCCAGATTCACAGCTGGATCTCGTCTACCGAGCCTCTGGTCGGGTTCTGCACTGATTCTGACCGGTTTGTTCCAGCTGGCATTCAAAGTTTTCAGCATTCATCTCCTGAATGACCAATCTGCATTACTTATATTTGAATACCGTAACGTTATTGGCACATAGGTAGAGAAGGAGGTCGGAGACTGTTTGGCAAATCAGGACGCAGAACGCAATGCACTGTGAAAAAAAGGCACAAAAAAATCCACAAAGCAGCGAGACGGAGAAAGGCGATCCAGTTACAGCGAAGGATCTCTGGAACCGTCTTTATGTGGCTCTGAAGGTTCAGGGCAGACAAGTCAGGGTTGGTAAGAAGAGAAGTGCCGAGTAGAACATGTTGATTTGTTTCATCTGAGGAACTCTGGTCCAGAAGATGTTTCTTCACAGGTATTTTATGAGCGTAGGAGGAATCGGGAGGGGAGCCAGTCGATGTTTTATCGCTTTGTTTTGGGACATTTTGCTCTTGATAAGCGGAGGCTTCCATCCTGGTCAGACGTCCTTGAGCCTGTTCTTCTGGAGCCATGGTCACATTGTTGTTCTTGTTATAAAATGGAGAATGTTTGCAGTGAGCAGCCTTGTCCCATGTTTGTTCAGATGGTGTCCGCCTCTTCCAAAGAGGTGAAATCGCTGCCAGTAGATCCAGAGGTTATCGATGAAGGTCACTGAGCTGGCAGAGCAGGTTTTAATCAGCCATTTGTTTATCAGGAGCAGCCTGGAGTGTTTTTCGTCTCCCCATTGAGGCGATGGAATTGGACACTGAGAAATAATTTCACTTTTAATTTTCCCAAAGTGTCCATTAAAGTGCATTTTCAGAACCTCTGATTTTTGCTTTGCCAGGTCGTTGGCTCCAACATGCTCAACCAAAGTCTTCATGTTTGGCTGCTCAGTGGTGAGAGAGAGTAAATCAGATACAGTGTCACCAAGAAAAGAAACCACTCTGGTTTTCTTGGCATTGCGAACATGACCGACTCCATTAACTGCCTCATCTCCAACAATAAGCCCTCTTGGCATACCTTTGGTTTTCCTGGTGGTCACTTTGTCCTTCGGAGCTTTGGGGGCTGGATATTCTGGTTTAGCCTCATTGCTGATGTTTGAAGGTGGTTTTCACTCAGAGGCTCAGGCTGAAGAGCAGAAAATGGTTTTCAGTGGGATTCCCACGGAGTCGGGACGTTTTGAGGCTCGGGTTGGTCGCGTTGTCCTTCGGGTCGGTGTAGATGTTTTGGTTCCAGCTGCTTGTTTATTTCTCACTTGTGTCTCAATGTGATCTAGAGAAACTCAGCCACGATTTATCTTTATTCGCATTGATTCCTGCAGCAGCGTCTTCACAGGTCTGACTAACAAACCAACCCTCCAGCTGCTGCTGATCCAGGAGCTGCTGCTGCTGTTCTGACTAGAACCAGGATGATGGACTCATCTCACCAGTTCCTCCACTGGCTCCCAGTAGCTCAGAGGATAAACTTTAAAATACTGATGTTGGTTTGTAAATCACTGAACGGTTTAGCACCACAACACATTAAAGACCTGCTGATGTTGCATCAACCTTCCAGACCCCTCAGGTTCTGGTTCTGGTTCTGGTTCTGCTCTGCATCCAGAACCAAACGAGGAGAAGCAGCATTCAGCTTCTATGCACCACAAACTGCTGGAAAACTGCTGAAACACTGAAATCCAGACTAAAACCAGCTGGTCAGTTTTATTTGACACGTGATAAATGATGAATTTAGTGACGACACTTGACTTAATGTGATTGTTGATTCTATGCTGCATGACTCTGTGTTTGTGATGTAAAGCAGTTTGAAATGTCCTGCTGCTGAAATGTGCAAATAAAAGTTGACAGATCGATCAGTGTTGAAGTTGAAGGTGGTTTGGTTCTGAGCGGTTCGTTCTCCCTGTCCGTCGGATCCGCAGTGTGAGACGTTTGTGTCGCCCCGGCGCCGAGCGACCCAGTGTGACCTGCTTGGTGCGCAGCGCACGTCGTCTCTGTTGTTTCGTTTCCACAGGCAGTGTTGATCTCAAAGTTCACCTCCAGCCGTTGAATCTTCGTTTCTATCGACTAGAGTCGTCGTATAAAACTGAGCTGGTCGTTGGTGTGGAGTCGTTGGTAGAGTTGAATCTGGGTTGGTCTCCGTGTTCCTCTGCAGAACATTCATCTGTGCTTCTGCCGATTGGACTATGACACTGCTAGGGCTGTACAATAATATCGTGATATATATCGATATTTTCTTTAAAATAATCGATATTCATCCTCAAGTATCGTAACGTCCAACTGTCACCTTGTTCACTCACTGCTGGCTTCACCAGGTCATCAGGCTTAGAGTGATTCCTTCAGATGTTCAGGTTAAAAAGGTATCAAACTATTCAGAGCAGGAACTTGGTTCACTTTATTTACTTTACTAATGCATGTCAGCTACAGTTTGGACTGTTTCAACTAAAAGAAACATGTTTTCTCTCCACTTCTTTGGTTCATTTTGTCCAGCTGTCCACTTTAAGTCTGTGTCCAACCAGAACCAGGTATTGTGTAGTTGGAGCTTTTAATCAGTTTTCAGTTAAATTAATTCAGTCCAACTTTATAACAGTCACAAATGTCACCAAAATCACTCTGTCCCTCTGAAACCTTTCTGGAAATCACAAAAGTGTATTGGATTGTATCAGTTGCTGAATATCGTGATAATCGTATCGTGGGCAGAACATCGTGTATCGTATCGTGAGATTATTGCATCACTACGGCCCTAAACATGGCTAATGTTCTGCGGTTGGCCAGAAGCATCTCGGCCTGGTTCAGCTTGGAAGTGAGGAAAAATAAAAGTAAGAAAATTCCTCAGGTTTCAGATGATCCAGTTATGATGTCAGCAATGTAGATGTATTTATGAAAACTGATTTAATGTGCGTCACAGGTGAAGTGATCAGCGGTCAGACTCGGTTTCTGCTTCAGGAAGTGACTGTTTGCTCCTGGTTTCAGTTTCACCCTCGTTGAATAATTAGCACTTTATCCAGACAATTAATTTGGGGAAACGAAGAGTTTTCAACGTTAGCATAAATGCTAAAGCAGTAAATGGAAACATTAGCTTTGGGTGAGATGTGCCCACCACTGGATCAGGCTGTAAACCGGGTCGGGTCCAGATGGACTCTGAGGTTTTCCCTGATCTCTGTCTTGCAGGTCTGAGCTGGTCTGTTCGCTCTGTCAGGACCTGTCGGACCCGTCGGACCCCTACAGCGCCGACAGACCCAAGACTCCATGCGGTTCCTCCCTCAGCCTGCAGGACCAGCGGGTCAGAACCGGTCGGCTTGGGGCCGGTTGGGCCATGCGCCCCGAACAGGCTGTGTTCTGGTCGTTTAAACCCGGTTGGTTCTGTGTGTTTCAGAGGTGTGAGACGCTCCTGCTGCACCTGAAGGTCGAAGGCTGCAGACGTTTCTCTCAGGTCAGTTCTGGTGCCAGTTGGGTCGAACTGGACCTCCAGTGTCCTTGGTGAAATAATCATAATTTAAAAAATCTATTTTATTAGTTTTTTAACCTCTTCAAGGCCGAAACATTAGACTTTAAAAACTTTGATGTTTAACCTTTGGAGAATTTTTCAAATCTTCTGTTGTTTTTTCTTTTTCAGGGATAAAAACACTGAAAACGTAACAAACTGAGAAAAGCTTTATCTAAACATGAAACAGTAGTGTGTATGTATATAGATATATAGCCAAGATGGCCCTGTGTGTGGTAGGTGTGTCCAAAATGTGGTCTGTGGGCCATTTCTGGCCCTGTGAAGGATTTTCTGGGTCCTCGAGAACCACAGTTAACCCTTTCTTGACCAGAACGTGTCGCGGCGACACATCTAAAATCTGCAGTACCGTAATTTCGCCACACGTAGCGCAATCTGAAAAATTCAAACGGTTTCTGAAAGGGGAGACGTTGCACTTTCCAGCACGTATCTAGTTAATAGGACAACATCACAGCTGCAGCTGCAGAGAGGAATTAATCCGGATGGCACTCGGTTAATAATAGGTATATTGGAATAATAACTTGCTGGATATCAGTCAATCAATCAAATTTTATTCGTATAGCACATTTCAGCAGCAAAGCATTTCAAGGTGCTTTACACCATTTAAAATGAAAATAGAAACGGAAAGAGACAGAGAGTGTGAAAAAGATTTAAAAAGATAAAAACATTATTAAAAGCAAAAATAAAAACATTCAGTTTATCCATAAGCAGCTCTAAACAGGAGGGTTTTAATTTGAGACTTAAAGGCTCTCAGTGTTTCAGCTGTTTTACAGTTTTCTGGAAGTTTGTTCCAAATTTGTGGTGCGTAGAAGCTGAAAGCTGCTTCTCCTCGTTTGGTTCTGGATGCAGAGCAGAACCAGAACCAGAACCTGAGGGTCCAGACGGTTGGTACAGCAATAGCAGATCTTTAAGGTGTTGTGGTTCTAAACCGTTCAGTGATTTATAAACTAAACAGTATTTTAAAGTCTCTCCTCTGAGCTACAGGTGGAGGGACTTTAAAACTGGTGTTATGTCTCCATCTTCCTGGTTTTAGTCGAGCAGCAGCAGCAGCTTCTGGATCAGCTGCAGCTGTTTGATTGGTTAGACCTGTGAAGACGCTGCTGCAGGAATCAATGTGGCTAAAGATAAACATAGATGAGCTTCTCTAGATCTTTTTTGTGTTTTTTGATATTGAAAGTTCTGGTTGTTATGGATACATGGGTAAGTAAATCATCTCACAGGACATTTAAAGAACTACTTAGAGTTAAAATAAGGAGGATTTATTTAGGCAGACGCTCGAAACTCCGGCGTTAAAGGGTTAAAGAACAGATGCAGAGAACGATGAGATCCAAACTCAGAAATGTAAATCTTTTCAAAATAAAAGCCTTGAGGTTCAACACAAAGTATTTCTTAATGTTTGTACTTTCGTTGAAACTCCTTACATTTATTCCACATGAATAAATGTAAGGAGTTTGTCTTGTAAGTGAACCTTGCATGGAGTCAGTTGGGCTGTTTCCAGCCAGAGGTTCTGGATTCTGGTTCATCTAAACCCGACCTGCAGAACCAGCTCTGGTCGCCAGGTGGCGCTGTAACTGATGGTCTCTGCTGTGGTTTCAGTCGGACCTCTGGCCTGACCTCATGCTGGTGTCGGAGCGTCTGAGCCGCCACGTCTCCCCGCCGTACCAAACGCCTGCGCAGGTCGTGTCGGACCTCTGGGGTTTGTTCGGCGGCGCCTCACAGGTACCAGCGACGTCGTTGGGCAAATACGATAAGCAGAACCTTTTGTGGGTCCCGTGGGCCGGAGCGTCGGGTTCTGCAGGTCCGGTCATTTCTCAGCCTCTCTGCCGTTTCCAGGGCGACGCTTTCCTGGAGCTGCAGCAGAGCTTCCAGAAGCGGCTGGTGGAAACGCTGGGCTCAGAGCTTCCTCCTTCACTGCTGATGGCGCCGCCGCCGCGCAGCGCCCCGCCTCCTGGCGGCGCCCCGCTGCTGTCCGATTCGAAGGTGAAAGTTCTGAAGAAGAGACTGAAGGACCTGCTGGACCTGAAGGGACCGGCTACAGCCAAGAGGCCCAGGAGCGTAAATCCTGAAGACCAGATGTGAAAAATTAAACTAATTCTTCATTAAAACTTTTTACTGCAGATGTTCTGCCGGTTCTGCTTACTGGGCTGGGTCCAGTTTCTGAGTTTGAGTGGAACCGGGAAGGTGGGTCGTGGTTCTGGGCTCCTTTAGGTTTGCTCTGTTTGCAGATCAGTTTATTTATGTGTGAAACTTCACAGCTTCTCTCAGGGAGAAAACAATGAAACGGATCTTCAGTTACTGAAACGAACAACTTTAAACCACCAGATTGTTTATTTTTCTGCTATATTTTTACACATTGTTAGATTTAACGCATTCTTCAGTTTAAATGTTTGCAGAAGCTTTTGCTGATGAATCAGATTGTGACGATATTAGAAGCTTCGTTATCCAGTAAATTATTAAAACTGCCTTAAAAAGCCAAAACTAGTTGAAGAATAAAGGTTTTTCTTTGTACAGCTGCATCTCATGGAAGCTTTTCTGTTTTATGTAATTGAGGTCCAGTGATGCTGCGTTTTCCAGACTCTCACCTCACTCACTATAAGCTGCATCCACAAAGTTTAAAAATAAAACCCTGGAAATGTTCAGCCGCTGGGATCTGCCGGTTCTCCACTTCATAAATCGATTCGTTCAGACCGAGCCGAGCTGCCAGATCGACAGCCTTCAACTTAAAGCTGCTAAATATGAAAACATGGCTGCTAGCATGGCTGCTAGCATGGGCTTGTTCTGAATGAAAATTAGCGCTTTCTTCTTTGATTTCCAATTTTGACTTGCAATGATTCACTTCCTGCTAAAGAGCCCCCTGGTGGTTGAAGAAAAATTCACAGAAAAGCCGCACTGGCCTATAAGCTGCAAGGTTCAAAGCAGAGAAAAGTAGCGGCTGAAAAATACGGGAGTCGAATGAAGTCGGTATGAATATTGAAGATATTCGACTGTGTGGCATGAGGAGATGATTTCAGACATCAAAGCCTCTCCCTTAATATGTGAAAGGAGAAACTAGGATGAAGATTTCACTGATGAGAGGAAGGACAACTTTCAGATGGTGTAACCATAGCAACGTAGATGTAGTTCAGCTGAGATTGTAGGAACTGTGAACAGCAGCTTGCATTTCCTCCTCCATCTCTAAGCTACATACTTTGTTAGCATGCTAAGTGTGTAGCTTACAAACTAAATATTTTGTTGGAAAGCTAAATATTTTACTTCCAACTAAAATGTACTAAATAATTAGCGAGCTTAATATTTTGCTGCAGATTAAAGTTGAGATAAATTAGTTGTCAAGCTAAATATATAGCTAAAAAGCTGAATACTTAGCAAACTGAACGTTTAGCTTCAAATGAAATAGTTGGCAAGCTCAATATTTGGTTAGCAAGCTAAATATTGAGCTTGAATGTGCCCACATTTTTAAATTATTTTGATTAAAAAAAACCTAATTATTGCTGGTTTTTTGACAGTAACTTTACCGAAAACACCAGAGGAGAACCAAACATTCACTGGAGCAGCTCCCCATAAAAACCAGTCCAGGTTTGACTGATTTAAGTCTGATTGTTCAGCCTGAGAACTGAGAGCAGAAACCATCATGATGAGACCTGAGTTCAGCCAACAGAGGGCAGTAGAGAGCTGTTTCTGGTGGAGTGTGTTCTCACACTCCTGCATCAAACATTCAGGACTTGGGTTTGACAGCTTGAATAACGAATCACTGTAAAACCATGAAATAAATTCAGCAAACGGCTGTTCTCAAGTTGAGCCACCAGAGGGCAGCGCAGCGCTGCTTCTGTGTTCCTGCTGGAAAAATTTAATGTTTAGTGACAAACAGATGATTCAGATAAAACAATGTTTTAAATATAATTATGAATTTCAAGCTGTTGGTTTAGCCCAGACAGAGGATTTTATTATTTTTGTTGTCCTGCATCTAATTGCGATCTTCACTGCTGACTCCTCTAACTCAACCACAGCCGAGTTGGACATGAACCGTGATGTCATGATGCAGTGCAGACACAACACAGCCACTGATCTCCACCGTGCAGCAGAAATATGTGAAAACGTCCCTGAAAAACAAACGTCCTCATTATGAGACGCTCAGCAGGGCGGTCCTCACAAGCATAGCAAAGCCTGGCCTGAAACAGCCCCCAGTCTGGCTTCATCTGAGGGCCCAAACATCAGAGAAGCCCAGCCGACCAATCACAGAGCGGCTCGGGGCCGAGGCCACGCCCCCCCGGCGCTGTATAAGAGGAGCTGCACAACCTCCAGGTTCCAGGAGAACCAGATCCAGACCCGGTTCCTGATGGTGGTGGAGGTGAAGAGCCGCATGGAGGCGACGGAGGTCAACCAGCAGAGGGTGGAGACCAACATCCTGCTGCTGGGAGCGCACAGCGTGGGCAAAACCGGTGAGGACATCCATCTGTGCTGCCCTTACAGAGCGTCCTCCATTTAAACTAACATCTCACAACAGAAAGATGATTTTACTGTAAGATTTAAAACTGAAGCGTTTTAATGTCTCTCTGTTTCTCCAGCTCTAACCGTCAGGTTTCTGACCAGACGATTCATTGGAGAGTACGGAGACATCGGTGAGACCTGATGTTCAGCATCAGTTCATATCTAGACTGGAGTTTTTAATTCATTTCTGGTTTTTGTTATGATCATTTAAACATTTTTTAATGTATTTCCTGATTTTAGAGTCGATTTACAGCCGAGTCGATCGAGTCGACGGTCAGGAAATCTGCATCAACATCTGGGACTCACAGGTACGGCCTGGCTTAAAACATAAATGTCCAATAAAAAATACTTTGGTAGAGATTTTATAGTGGCTCTGTGGAGAGGCTGTGAGTAGTGAGTGTCTTACCTGCAGTAAGAACTCAAATCAGGAGCTATGACTTTTGTGATTTCCACACATTTTCATTACAAATGTGCACAAATCTTTTATATTTTGTTGATGTCGAAAAACACAATTTTGTGATTGTGATGTTTCTTTTAAATAAATTTAAATTATGTGTGAATAAGCTTTCAAAACAGAATAAGTCATTAAAAATCCTGGCATAATTCAACTGCAACACAAACGACTCATTATCTATCAACCAATCAGAGTCAATGTCTTATTCAGATGTTGAAGTGACAAGCCCCGCCTACTTGGGAACAAAATTGTAGTTTCTATTTTACAGAAGATCTATGGATTCAAAACGTTCGAAAGACTCAGGACCTTTATGAACCGATGTGATGCTTTGAACTTTGTCCGAAAAAACAAAGTTCAAACAACAAAGAAGACGACTTATCGTTGACTTCCTGTCGTCTTCTTTGTTGTTTCCACCAGTAGTCGTGTCCGGCTGTTGATGATGTTCTTATGCGCCTGAAAAACCACCTCATTAAGCAAATGTTGACAGAAACGCAGCTGGAGCAAACACAGTAAAAACGCCAGTGTTGAATTAACACCCAAAAGTGTCTATGTGTCCAAGTCAGCTGGTGATAAAGTAACACTTTTGAAAGTGTTAACAGATTGACACCCATTGTTTTTATTAAATTAATTTTGGTCTATATACTGAAATGGGTTTAAGAAAAGTTAAACTTTCCATTTCTGTGTCTTGTGAAATTTTCCACTGGATTTGATTGATATTGACACCTTGTGGGTCAATTATTCACCCCATAAGGGGTTAATAACACCATATTATGTTTTGTGATCAACACTACACTGGTGTTACTTTTAATATATTTTAACACTTAACACCGTTGTAAAAGTTAATGTGACTCTTGTAGTGTTGAATTTAACACCAGCTGACTTGGACACATAGAGACACTTTTGGGTGTTAATTCAACACCGGCATTTGTACTGCGTAGGAATATTCAGGACGATCCCTCCGATTGAACAACTGTCTGGTTTCTCTTCAGGCTGGCGGGAAAAGCTGCTCGTTTAGCGACAAGCAGCTGCAGTGGGCCGACGGGATGGTCCTGGTCTACGACATCTGCGACCGCTCCAGCTTCGACGTCGTCCGCCAGCAGCTGCAGCTGATCCGCCGCAGCAGGAAGATGTCGGCGGCGCCTGTCGTCGTGGTGGGAAACAAACGGGACCTGCAGCACCGCCGCAGCGTCTCCGGCGAGGAGGGACACCTGCTGGCCATGACGGAGCGCTGCGGCTTCTTCGAGGTGTCGGCGGCGGAGACGTACCACGGCGCGCTGCTGGTGTTCCACCGGCTGGTCGACCTGGTCAGGGAGACGCGGGCGCTGAGGAAGAGCTCGGCGGGCGTCCGAGGCATCGTCCGGAGCGTGTCGGCGGTGTTCGGGAAGAAACGGGCCGAATGAGCCCGACGCAGCGTATCGTACCGGTTTGGGCGACACGAAGGCGACGCGTCCTGTCCGAGTCCGTCTGAGGCGAGTCGGGCTGGAAAAGGTGGAGAGAAGGATTCTTGGTCTGAAAGTGGAAGTTGGCGAAATAGGTTGTGTAGAAATAGGAGGTTGGAAAAAGAAGAAGAAGAAGAAGAAGAAGAGAGAAGAAGGGGAGGGAGTAGCTCGTTCTGCTAACGGCTCAAATTCAACTGCAGAATAAAGATGGTCTATTGGTGCTGCTTTTGTTTTGAGGAAACTGTCAGTGGAAACAGACGGAGGACGGCCATGAGCCCTGCAGGCAGCAGGGGGCGCTAGACTCCAGTTAAAAGGATGGAAATGCGTTCAGTTGCAAATGTTTTCATGTTTATGTTGTAAAAATATGTTTAAACCATAAATAAAATCAGCTTCCCATCCAGATATGCTTTGTTTTATCACATCTTCTCAGCTGCAAATATTTTATTCAGACAGAAACATATGTGTCTGTGACTAAACACTGATGTGATAATAAAACATCCAAAATATTTAAGCATATGAAGTAGAAATGAATTTTAATTCATTCCTCTAAGTTTCAACAAAAACAACCTGCTAATTTGTCCAACATGTTTTATTCCAGTTCAGCAGAAACAGCTCATCAGATTACACCTGTTCACAAAACGACTCATTTATTCAACTCAGTCCAAAACGATTTAAGATATAATATTTGACTTAAAGGATCCTTAATTTCTTAAAACTCTTTTACAAAGACTGCACAGTTTCACAGAGGAATTATTAATCATTAACATAAAAGTGTTAGAGCCAGTGGTGGGCCCGATAATCTGCCAATGCTAACAGCAGAGCTAATTTTTAGCTTAGCACTTTTGCCAACTGTGAAAACATTTAGCGCACTTTGCTTCGCCAAAATAGATTTTTATTCAGTGGATAAAGCTCGACATCTGTGTTGCGGTTGTGGTTATCGACTGCTAAGAAATCAAATACACATTGATGTTCATGCTCTTATTTTGAAGCCTGTTTACACAGCAGTTCTGTCTTTTTTCCCCCAGTAACTTTACAGGAATCAAATAAAACGAACAAGATCTAACCATAAATATCTAAAGTTATTGTGGAACATGTAAGGCATTTATAATTTGAACTGAAGTTAGTGCTTTAGCATTAGCTTTTGCTAAATACAGTGTTTCTGAAGTGCTTCACTGTTAGCAGAACTAACTTTTCAGTTAGAGGTTCCCACCACCGGTTGGAGCTAAAAGTTAAGCATAATGAAATAAATACTGATAAATTCATAATGAAATTCAGACACAATGAATCCCAGAGGATCGGCTCGTCCTTCAAGCTTAAATTCTGCTTCTTTTGAAAAACAACCCAGATGGCTAAAGCTGCTCTTTGGATCTAGATTTGAGATGTAGGAGGCGTCCCACCAGGCCGTGTACTCGGCCCACTTCCAACAAATATTGTAGAGTAACATGGGATTACCACAGAGAGCCTCAATCGAGAAACTACACAGTCCTGCTGAAAATCCAGGTTTGAGGAGCTTCAGCGTTCAGTCTTCTTCGGTTCAGAATTATTTCAGTTATAGTGAATAATAATCTAAGCTCTTCTAGTTACATTTTTCTCATATTTGCGTAATTTAGCTGGAGGCAGTTTGCAGAATTGTCACAAAATATCTCAAACCTTAAAGGAAGCAGTCAGGAGAAAGGAGCAAAGAAATTCACCGTTACACGTTTGACTCATCAACACCTGGATGGAAACTACGGAAGGGCCAATGAAAGACAAAACTAAATTTGACTTTTGACTCAGAATGTTGATGTTCAGGCAGCAACCAGATTCAATTAGAAGAAAGTGAAGCAGGAGGAGAGTTTACTTTCTGGAGGAACATGTCAGATTTAAGTTTTATGTGGCTGATGATGAAAGACAGAATTCTGAGAGTTGTGAGAAAAAAATACCCTAAAAATCAGAATTCAGAATTGAAGTGGAAATTCTGTCAAAAAATCTTTTGGATTAAACTCAACTAGGTGATGAAAAACTCAGAGCAAAATTCAGAGTGAGAAAAAAATCAAAAAAAGAGAGAGAGAAAAGAAAATTGATTTCCGAGGAAAAAAATCCCCTAGTCAGTATTTTGAGAAAAATAAAGTCATATTATTTCTCTTGTTTTTCAGTGAGAAACTGTGAAGGGAAGATGCCATATGAAAACTAAAAACATTTCTGTTATAGAAAAACATCTAAGCTGGGCTCAAATCTCCCATCTTCGATACTTTGAGTACCGAGTTTCTGTTGTGAGGAAACCAGAAGTAGAACACGGCGGTGGCAGCATCATGATCTGGGACTACGATTCAGTTTGAATCCAAGCCTTCCGGTGTCAGGCTACAGAGATGACGTCGCCAGATTAAGAAAATGGCGTTGATAATATTTCCTCATCATGATGAACCTTCCGCTTCAGCAGGACTGTGTAGTTTCTGCGTCCGCTGCAGAGAAAAGCTCTGATTGGACGTTTCTCTGATCGGGTTTGTGTGAAGCAGAATTGCAGCATCAGTGACTGAGCGCTAATCTGGTGACGCCTCTGCGGTTCAGCGCGAACGCGCAGACCAGCACCAGAGACGTGTTGTCGTGGTGGGAAGCGGGGGGCCGCGGCGCATCGGGAGGCGGACTCGGCAGACGTGGCCGAGTCTCTTCGATCCGCGGGAGGCGGGGGTTTAAGAGTCGTCTGTTTCCGTGACGATGGCGGCGCCGTCGCTGGAGTTGGGGCTCAGGTACTCCAAGGCCTTCTGGCTCTGGGCCACGAACTGTTTGAGCGGCGTGAGCAGCAGCTCGGTGGCGGACGGCCGTCGGAGGGCGTTGGCTTCTGAAGGGTGGGCCGCCCCGTCCGTCTCCGGGGGGGGAGGCTCCTGGGCGGTGGAGCGCCGCCCGTTGGGCGGGTCGGGACTTTGGGGGCCACCAGCAGCCCGGGTGGCGCGGGAGTAGATGCTGCGACGGCGGCGAGGGCGGACGTCCATTGCCTTGAGGAAGAGGCTGTTAGCCGAGCTACGGCGCGGTGAGCTGTCTGAGAAATCCTCCTTGTTCAGGAAATCCTCCACCTGCTGAGGCGACGGCTGCTCCAGCTGGGACACACAGAACAGGAGTTAAGGCTACAAGACCTGAGGACGCTTTGGGTCCAAACACACCTGCAGGACGTTCCTTCCTGTCAACCATCACCTGTTGTCCTAAAGGAGTCAGACTTATGGGAAAACATCCCTGCACACAAACGTAGCCTGACGAAGCATGACGTATCCTGAAGTAGCTAATAGGTCCTCAAAATCAGGGGATCTGGGAATGATCTCACTGAAAACCAAAGGTGGTGTTGGTGTGTTCCAGTGGTTTAAGCTATTTCCAGGTGTGTGTCTGGTGTGTTTCCAGGTTTGTTTCGCATATTCCAAGTGTGTGTGGTGTGTTTCCAGGGTGTGTTGGTGTGTTTCCAGTGTTGTTTCGGTATTTCCAGTGTGTGTTGGGTGTGTTTCCAGGTGTGTGTTTAAGCTTTTCCAGGTGGTGTTGGTGTGTTTCCAGGTTGTGTTTGGCTTTTCAAGTGTGTGTTGGGTGTGTTTCCAGGTGTGTTTTGGTGTGTTTCCAGCTGTGTGTGGGGTGTGTTTCCAGTGGTGTGTTTGGTGTGTTTTTCAGGTGTGTTCATGGGTGTGTTTCCAGTGTGTGTTGGTGTGTTTCAGGTGTGTGTTTGGTGTGTTTCCAGGTGTGTTTGCGTGTGTTTCCAGGTGTGTGTGGGTGTGTTTCCAGGGGTGTGTTGGTGTTTTCCAGGTGTGTGTCAGGTGTTTTGGTGTGTTTCCAGGTGTGTTGTCAGGTGTTTTTCAGGTGTGTGTTTGGTGTGTTTCCAGGTGTGTGTTGGTGTGTTTCCAGGTGTGTGTCAGGTGTTTTTCCAGGTGTGTGTCAGGTGTATTTCCAGTGTGTGTTTGGTGTGTTTCCATGAGTGTTTTCAGAGTGTGTTTGGTGTGTTTCCAGGTGTGTTCAGGTGTGTTTCCAGGTGTGTGTTTGGTGTGTTTCCAGGTGTGTGTTCAGGTGTTTTCCAGTGTGTGTTTGGTGTGTTTCCAGGTGTGTGTTTGGTGTATTCCTAGGTGTGTGTGGTATTAGGTTGTGTTTGTGTTCCAGGTGTGTGTTTCCAAGTGTGTTTCCAAGTGTGTGTTTGGTGTGTTTCCAGGTGTTGTTTGGTGTGTTTCCAGGTGTGTTTTGGTGTGTTTCCAGGTGAGTGTTAGTGTATTCCTGTGTGTGTTTGGTAGTTTCCAGGTTGTGTTTTGGGTGTTTCCGTGAGTTTGTGTTGTTTGGTGTGTTTCCAGGTGTGTAGTTTTCCAGGTGTGTTTTGGTGTGTTTCCAGGTGTTGTTTGTTTGTTTCCAGGTGTGTGTTGTGTGTTTCCAGGTGTGTGTAGATGTATTCCATGTTGTGTTTGGTGTGTTTCCAGGTGTGTCTTTGGTGTATTCCAGGTGTGTTTTATCAGATGTATGTTTGGTGTGTTTCCAGGTGTGTTTAGGTGTTTTCCAGGTGTGTGTGGTGTGTTTCCAGGTGTGTGTTTGTTGTGTTTCCAGGTGTGTGTTTAGTGTATTCCTAGGTGTGTGTTTGGTGTGTTTCCAGGTTTGTGTTTGGTGTGTTTCCAGGTGTGTCTTTGGTGTATTCCTAGGTGTGTTTGGTGTATTCCTAGATGTGTTTGGTGTGTTTCCAGGTGTGTTTGGTGTATTTCCAGGTGTGTGTCAGGTGTGTTTCCAGGTGCGTGTTTGGTGTATTTCCAGGTGTGTGTCAGGTGTGTTTCCAGGTGTGTGTTAGGTGTGTTTCCAGGTGTGTTTTGTGTGTGTTTCCAGGTGTGTGTTTGGTGTGTCTCTAGTGTGTGTCAGGTGTATTTCTAGTTGTTTGGTGTGTTTCCAGGTGTGTGTCAGGCGTACCAGGCTGTAGAGCGGTGTGGTGTTGATCACGACCTGCAGCAGGATCTTGGAGAGCTCCTGCAGGTCGTGGAGCAGCTGCTGGATCTGAATTGGCAGTTCTTGGACCTGTCGAATTGGGCTCAGCTCGGCCAACATGGCCGCTCGCTTCTCCAGCTCCCTCAGTGTGGCCTCTCTCAGACTCTCTGCGCGGAACAACAGCGCCACCAGGAGGCTCTGGAAGTACTGCAGCAGCTCACCTGTTAACTCTAGGACCCGATTCAGACCCACCTGCAGGGACCAGATAAGTTACATGATTAACTCTGCTTTCTGTCCTGATAGATGCCAAAATGCATTTTGGGAAATGTAGTTTAGTTGAATCAAAACCTTTAAAAGAACAAAAATATAGTTTCTTTTAACTTATTTGGTAATAATTAAAAACAAAACTAGCTGAAAAGGTTGAACAAATTGATGATTTATGAAAAGTTTACAAAAACTTAAAACAATACTTGGATTAAAAATCTGACATAATGAAGCTTTTATTATTTTATTGATCCTAAAGCTAAGAGACGATGGGATCTATTTGTGAAGTGAACAGTCAAAAATTAACGACTATACAAACACACGATAATATTAGAAGAGTACTACTTATAGTAGATCAAGCACAGCAGAAAAACAAAGTACTATACTAGTAAGTGTTGATGCAGAAAAAGCATTTGATTTGGTAAATTGGGAATTTCTATATAAAACGTTAGAACGATTTGGGTTCAGCAATAAATCAATACAGTGTATTAAGACATTATATCAACACCCAACAGCAAGAATCAAAGTAAATGGAAGCCTGACCGATAAATTCAACATACAAAGCTCAACCAGACAGGGATGCTCTCTATCACCTACACTGTTCGCCCTCTTTATAGAGGCACAAGCAGTACGACAAGACGATAAAATTAAGGGAATTAAAGTAAATGGAGAGGAACACAAAATAGGGCTTTTTGCAGACGATATAGTAACTTTTCTTGAACAGCCAAATGAATCTCTACCAGAGTTAATTAATCTTTTTGGAAAATATGGTTATTTATCGGGATATAAAATTAATGTCACCAAAACACAAATCCTAACACTCAACTTCATCCCAACAAAAGAAATACAGGAGTAATTTCCCATCAAATTGAATATGAAGGAAATTAAATATCTAGGGGTTAACATTACTAAGGAGTTGTCATCGCTGTACAAAGCAAATTACGACAAAATAAGCCAAGAGATACAAAAAGATATAGACAGATGGACTACTTTGCCTTTAGATTTGAATTCAAGAATAGATATTATTAAAATGAATGTGCAAGCAAAACTACTATACTTATTCCAAGCATTACAAATAGAAATCCCTCAAAACCAATTCGCAATCTGGGACAAGATAATATCAAGATTCATTTGGGCTGGCAAAAAACCTAGAGTTAAATATGAAACTCTTCAACTATCGAAAGATAAAGGGGGTTATGGGTCTCCCAAATTTAAAACAGTACTTCTGTGCAGCCCAACTCAGGCATATCATATGCTGGTGCGCACCAGACTATATAGCTAAGTGGAAAGATATGGAGAAAGAGTTTGGAGGTTACCCAACTCAAAGTATTATTGGAGATGAAGATAGGTATGAGAACATCAAGAAATTGAGAGATTATTATAGAACAGAAATCAGGTGGGATCCCTCTGTGGAAGTGAATGGTGTGATTCAAATCGTGATAAAATCATTCAGTGGAACAAAAATTAAAATCATTTCTACTCTATATCAAAAACTGACAATGAATAATAACATTCGACTAAATACATAAAAGAAAAATGGGAATCAGAGCTTAACACGACAATTTCAGATGAGGATTGGTTAGAAATGTGGAAAACACATCAAACATCCACCAATTCACAGATATGGAGGGAATTCACTTGGAAAAATCTAATACGATTTTTCATTACACCTTAAGTCAAGAATAGATATGGCGGCACAAATTTGGGGTGTTGGAGGAATTGCGGATCAGTGGAAGCTGATCATGCGCACATATTTTGGAGCTGCCCTAAAATTGTCCAATTTTGGAAAAATGTACATGAAACTGTGAAGAAGATTCTGGGATAAGATATTCCTATGAGCAGTGTGGTACTGTATCTTTGTAATTTTAACAATATCAATGTAAGGGTGAAAGACAGTTATCTGATAAAGATAATGTTAATAGCTTGTAAGAAAACTATTACAAGGAATTGGGGAAAGACAGACCCCCTTGTAAAGAACAATGGACTGGAATAATAGAAGAAATCTACATTATGGAAAAGCTGACACATCGCTTGAGACTCCAGCAGACACAAAGGGAAGAAAAGTGGATGAAATGGACAACATTCAGGACAAGAAGACACCCAGAAGACAGCAAGAAATAGAAGAGAAATTAGACATACCAGATAGGACAAAATTCAAATAGAGGATCGACTCCCAAGCAACAGTTATGTGTTGTGTGATTTTTAAAGTGGAATGTTCAAATATGTAAACAAATGTAAAAAATTACAATAAACAGTTAAATGGAAAAAAAAATTACCGACTATAATTTGGGTTATTTAGTCACAAAAGAAAAACGGGCTTCATTTTTCAAAGTCATATTTTTATAACATTCACTTATAAATGCCACAGCTTCAAACTAAATATCAGGCAGCAAACCAAATATTTAGTTTGAAGCTAAATATTTAGCTAGCAAGCTAAAGACTTTGTTTTGTGTTCTGAGTTTGCGTGCGAGTGGAAAAACGTTCTTCATGTTTGCGTGCCAGAAAACACAAAGCTGCGCTCTGATTGGATTCATCGTCAGCTATCTGGATCAGCTGTGAGCGCTTATTCTGATGACCCGTGCGGTTCTGATCCGAGGCCAGCTTGGACCGGAACCAAGTCCCAGCTGGCAGCGGATCCCGACACGTGAGGACAGCAGAGGACGGCGCTCCACAGGAGGGACGGGGACAACAATGGCTTCCTTCTGTCACAAAGATCCAGGAACGCTCCTGACATGAAGCATGATGGGAAAAAAAACAAGTATACAAGTCCTCTGATTAACACAGAGTGGAATGGGAAGGGTCAAAGGTCACCTCCACACCAGCTGAAGTCCAACATCCTTCAGAGAGGAAAACGCCTCAGCAGGTTCAGCCCAAGAATCTGAGAAAGAGCCTCAGATAGAAGGTCAAAGGTCATGAAGCTCATCCAGTACGGCTGCTTGGTTCTCTACAAACAAGATGGCCGCCAGACTGAGGTTAGCGATGTGGACATCCAGGTGGGACGATCTGGACAGAGGAGAACAGAGTGGACACAGAACCAGACAGCAGGAGGTTCTGCCGGGTCACACGGGCTTTTGGAGCTGAGGGTTTTCTCTGTTGGTCGCCGGGTCGGTTCTGGGACACTCCCGGGCCTTCCTCAGGTATTTGGGTCGCAGCGAGGCAGCGGACCGGGACCTCTGACTTGCTGACACACAATCGGACCGCCACGTGACGAAACAAAGAGCTGGAGCGCCATGTTGCCGTTGCGATTGGTCCTTGTCAGCGGAGCGGCGTCCTGCTGTTCTTCCTCTACAGAAACGTGAGCAGGACAATGCTCTGCTAACCGGGTCGATCTGGAGCCAAAGTAGAACCACCTACAGAACCGGCGCTCTCGCTGATGAAGCTGAACCGGTTTGATCCGTCACGTGTTGTTTTTCTGACATCCTGTTGATCTGCAGCTGATAACCGGCTGATTTATTGTGCCGTTTAATGCGAGAGCGAAGGAGATAAAATGAAAGAGTCGTTTCTTTTCTAACTTCTGTGTCTGAGCAGCTGACTCTCAGCTGTTGGAAACTCTCGACCTTAAACAAACCCGCGGGAGGCTCAAAGCTGGAGTCACATGAGGCCGTTGCTGTTCTCACCTGCAGAGGGAAAACCTGCTCTGTGTCTCGATTCTGACTCTGTGTCTCAATTCCTGACTCTGTGTCTCATTCCTGACTCTGTGTCTCGATTCCTGACTCTGTGTCTCATTCTTGACTCTGTGTCTCTATTCCTGACTCTGTGTCTCGATTCTGACACTGTGTCTCTATTCCTGACTCTGTGTCTCATTCTGACTCTGTGTCTCATTCTGACTCTGTGTCTCGATTCCTGACTCTGTGTCTCGATTCTGACTCTGTGTCTCGATTCCTGACTCTGTGTCTCATTCCTGACTCTGTGTCTCTATTCCTGACTCTGTGTCTCGATTCCTGACTCTGTGTCTCTATTCCTGACTCTGTGTCTCGATTCTTGACTCTGTGTCTCATTCCTGACTCTGTGTCTCGATTCTTGACTCTGTGCCTATTCTGACTCTGTGTCTCGATTCCCTGACTCTGTGCTCGATTCCTGACTCTGTGTCTCGATTCCTGACTCTGTGTCTCATTCCTGACTCTGTGTCTCGATTCCTGACTCTGTGTCTCTATTCCTGACTCTGTGTCTCGATTCCTGACTCTGTGTCTCTATTCTGACTCTGTGTCTCGATTCCTGACTCTGTGTCTCGATTCCTGACTCTGTGTCTCGATTCCTGACTCTGTGTCTCGATTCCTGACTCTGTGTCTCGATTCCTGACTCTGTGTCTCGATTCCTGACTCTGTGTCTCATTCCTGACTCTGTGTCTCGATTCCTGACTCTGTGTCTCGATTCCTGACTCTGTGTCTCTATTCTGACTCTGTGTCTCGATTCCTGACTCTGTGTCTCGATTCCTGACTCTGTGTCTCGATTCCTGACTCTGTGTCTCGATTCTGACTCTGTGTCCGATTCCTGACTCTGTGTCCTGATTCCTGACTCTGTGTCTCATTCCTGACTCTGTGTCTCGATTCCTGACTCTGTGTCTCTATTCCTGACTCTGTGTCTCATTCCTGACTCTGTGTCTTGATTCCTGACTCTGTGTCTCATTCTGACTCTGTGTCTCTATTCCTGACTCTGTGTCTCTATTCCTGACTCTGTGTCTCGATTCCTGACTCTGTGTCTCATTCATGACTCTGTGTCTCGATTCCTGACTCTGTGTCTCGATTCCTGACTCCTGTGTCTCTATTCTTGACTCTGTGTCTCTATTCCTGACTCTGTGTCTCTATTCCTGACTCTGTGTCTCGATTCCTGACTCTGTGTCTCTATTCATGACTCTGTGTCTCGATTCCTGACTCTGTGTCTCGATTCCTGACTCTGTGCTCTGATTCCTGACTCTGTGTCTTGATTCCTGACTCTGTGTCTCTATTCTTGACTCTGTGTCTCTATTCCTGACTCTGTGTCTCTATTCCTGACTCTGTGTCTCGATTCCTGACTCTGTGTCTCTATTCATGACTCTGTGTCTCGATTCCTGACTCTGTGTCTCGATTCCTGACTCTGTGCCTCGATTCCTGACTCTGTGTCTCGATTCTTGACTCTGTGTCTCGATTCCTGACTCTGTGCCTCGATTCCTGACTCTGTGTCTCGATTCTTGACTCTGTGTCTCGATTCCTGACTCTGTGTCTCGATTCCTGACTCTGTGTCTCTATTCCTGACTCTGTGTCTCGATTCCTGACTCTGTGTCTCTATTCATGACTCTGTGTCTCGATTCCTGACTCTGTGTCTCTATTCTTGACTCTGTGTCTCTATTCCTGACTCTGTGCCTCGATTCCTGACTCTGTGTCTCGATTCCTGACTCTGGTTCCCGTTTGCTAATAAACTCACTCTTCTGGACCGTTTTCTCACCTGGTGGACTCGGTTCCACTGAGAACCCAAATGCCAACATTTTCATTTTCAGCGGCTGCAGTTCGCTTTCAGCTGTCAGATGATCCAAACTAAATGAAAAACCTGTTCCCCTCCTGGCCTGTGGGGGCGCCACACCAAAAACTGAGGAAAATGACATGGAAAACATGTGTAAACCCTGAGAGCAACTTCCTTCTTCACCAGATGGAAACAAGATGGAGGCGTCAGAATTTATCGGTTGGAGGATTTCTCTCTTTAGGCTAAAGACCAGGAGACATTTCTGCTGCTAGCACTAGGCTAACACGTTAGCTTTGTTTGTATTTACCCAGAATGCCCTGCGCTGTCGTCCACTTCCTGCTTTTGGAACGGTCTCCGGTTTTCTTGGTGTTCACACTCAAACCGAACGCAGTCCAAGGTTTGGAGGACCAGAGGTCGGAGGTTGATGAGCGTTCACACCTCACCAACCGAACTGGACTTTGACTAGACAGACGGACTGGAGTCGGATTAAACCAGACTGAACAGCGCTGGTGTGAATGAACCCAAAGACTGAATCCTTCCTGTTGGGCCTGAACGCCTCGTCTCTCATTCATCAATAGAAAAATGTTTGGCGATCCACGGGACACCTCAGGGATGAGAGCTCGGTCCACTGCTGCTTGTGCTGTTCGCCTTGAAGAAAAGCCCGATTGTTAAAGTAGCTGCTGGTGCCGTAGAGCTGGGACTGGACTGTACACGCAAAGTACCTTCAAAATGCTCTCTGGACCCAAGGAGACCCAAAATATCATGTTGTAAAAACAATTACTCAAGTAAAGTGTAAGTAGATGGATGGAATAAAGCAGAAACAGAAGAAGGTTCCAGTTCTGGCTGATTTGGACCCGATGGAGGATCTTTCTGGGACAGAACCAGAACATGGGAACAGATCCAGACTCGACATCTGCCTGCTGACCCCTGGAGCCGCTCTCATGTAAAGCAGCAGCGTGTGCCGTCCCAGCGGGCCGCACCGCCGGCTTCCTGCCGGCCGTTATCGCAGAGATCGGCTCGGACGCTGCGAGCGGCACGTAGGCAGAGCTGGGCACCGCCAGGCCCGTTATCGGACCCGGCTGCTCTCCCTGCAGGCGCCGTCTGAACGCGGCGCTACGTGGAAAAATGAGCAGAACCAGCTGATAGTCATCTGAGCTCAAAAATAAACCCATCAGGATCCTCTGGCCTGTAACCAAACAGCTTTTATCACTTTAAATCCAGGGTTGAGACATTTCTGCAGAACTTTTGATGCAATATTTTTAGGCTTTTTTCTCTGAATAAAAAAAAATTCTAAAAATATTTTTGCTAGAAAACAACTAAAATGTTTGTAAAAATGCATCGTCTTCATGTTTTTTAAGTTATTTGGACAAAAAGTTTTTGCAGCAAAACTTTCTGAAGTAATCTGATGGATTTACTGGAGCCAGAAAAAATATTCTACCAATGCAAGTAACAATAATAAAAAATAAGCGTTTATGAATAAAAATGATTTTTATTCATAAATATCCCACAATATTCAATTAATAAAAGACTGAGTTACACATAAAGTCCAATGCAAAACACAATTATATATTGAAGAAGCTTCAGATGAAAAACTGGATCTATTCAGATTATTGCAGTTTGTTACTTTATTATTAGTTTTTTATTTTGAAACATTTTTTGGTTGTTCTACATTTATTCAGGAATATCAGTTTAATTATTTGATTCTGAAAAAAAGGCCAAAGTGTTTCATTT
This sequence comes from Poecilia picta, assembly GCA_033032245.1. Classification (NCBI taxonomy): domain Eukaryota; kingdom Metazoa; phylum Chordata; class Actinopteri; order Cyprinodontiformes; family Poeciliidae; genus Poecilia; species Poecilia picta. The sequence continues at coordinate 1,137,875 of CM065368.1, read as the reverse complement.
TTCCCCACCAACTTTTCTATGTAGTCATCAGGTTGGAACGTAAATCGGGGGAGGATCAGGATCAGATGAAGGATCAGGATCAGAAGATCAGGATCAGAAGGATCAGGATCAGAAGGATCAGGATCAGAGGATCAGGATCAGAAGGATCAGGATCAGAAGGATCAGGATCAGAAGGATCAGGATCAGGATCAGAAGGATCAGGATCAGATGGATCAGGATCAGAAGGAATCAGGATCAGGATCAGAAGGATCAGGATCAGAAGGATCAGGATCAGATAGGATCAGGATCAGGATCAGAAGGATCAGGATCAGAAGGATCGGATCAGGGATCAGGATCAGAAGGATCAGGATCAGAGATGGATCAGGATCAGAAGGATCAGGATCAGATGGATCAGGATCAGAAGGATCAGGATCAGGATCAGAAGGATCAGGATCAGGATCAGGATCAGAAGGATCAGGATCAGAAGGATCAGGATCAGGATCAGAAGGATCAGGATCAGATGGATCAGGATCAGAAGGATCAGGATCAGATGGATCAGGATCAGAAGGATCAGGATCAGGATCAGAAGGATCAGGATCAGAAGGATCAGGATCAGAAGGATCAGGATCAGGATCAGAAGGATCAGGATCAGAAGGATCAGGATCAGATGGATCAGGATCAGATGGATCAGGATCAGAAGGATCAGGATCAGGATCAGAAGGATCAGGATCAGAAGGATCAGGATCAGAAGGATCAGGATCAGGATCAGAAGGATCAGGATCAGAAGGTTCTGGGTCAGAAGGATCAGGATCAGGATCAGAAGGATCAGGATCAGAAGGATCAGGATCAGAAGGATCAGGATCAGATGGATCAGGATCAGATGGATCAGGATCAGAAGGATCAGGATCAGGATCAGAAGGATCAGGATCAGAAGGATCAGGATCAGATGGATCAGGATCAGATGGATCAGGATCAGAAGGATCAGGATCAGGATCAGAAGGATCAGGATCAGAAGGATCAGGATCAGAAGGATCAGGATCAGGATCAGAAGGATCAGGATCAGAAGGATCAGGATCAGGATCAGAAGGATCAGGATCAGAAGGATCAGGATCAGGATCAGAAGGATCAGGATCAGAAGGTTCTGGGTCAGAAGGATCAGGATCAGGATCAGAAGGATCAGGATCAGAAGGATCAGGATCAGGATCAGATGGATCAGGATCAGATGGATCAGGATCAGAAGGATCAGGATCAGGATCAGAAGGATTAGGATCAGGATCAGGATCAGAAGGTTCTGGGTCAGAAGGATCCGTCCAGAACAGAGCCAACCCCTGAAGTTCCTCCAGAGTCCTGAGACATTTCTGGAAGCTCAGAAACATTCCTGCTGATCTCCAGAACCTTAAATCAGGCTGATGGTCCAACATCGATCTCAGCTGCTTTATTCCAGGTTTCAGTCTGAGCTTTTCTGAGACGAAGCATGAAATGTCTCCGTGACATTAAATGAAAGTTTAATGTAGAAATAACAGCCTGATTTCTCATGCAGCCTCAGGATCTATCAGACATTTATTCCTAAAGCCGTTTATGGTGAAATGAGTCTGACTGGTTCTGATCCGGTCCGGTTTCTCCTCAGCTCCTCTGCAGACGGGTTTGGGTTTGGTTCTGGATGATTGTAATTATTTTCTGGCCTCCAACATTGAAAGTATTAAAACCCAGAATGTATTTTCCTGTAGGAAAGGTTCTGGTTCTGGTTCTGGTTCTGACTGTTTAGATGTGTTTGTTCGGTCCGACGTCCTCAGGGAGCGTCAGGCTCACGTCTCCCTGTCTGTTTGCTGCTGCAGGGTGTGTGTGTGTGTGTGTGTGTGTGTGTGTGTGTTGTGTGTGTGTGTGTGTGTGTGTGTGTGTGTGTGTGTGTCTGTGTGTGTGTTCTGTGTGTGTGTGTGTGTGTGTGTGTTGTGTGTGTGTGTGTGTGTGTGTGTGTGTGTGTGTGTGTGGTGTGTGGTGAGAGTGTGTGTGTGTGTGTGTGTCTGGTGTGTGGTGTGTGTGTGTGTGTGTTGTGTCTGTGTGTGTGTGAGAGTGTGTGTGTGTGTTGTGTGTGTGTGTGTGAGTGTGTGTGTGTGTGTGTGTGTGTTCTGTGTGTGTGTGGGTTGTGTGTGTGTGTTGTGTGTCTGTGTGTGTGTGTGTGTGTGTGTGTGTGTCTGTGTGTGTGTCTGTGTGTGTCTGTGTGTGTGTGTGTGTGTGTGTGTTGTGTGTGTGTGTGTGTGTGTGTTGTGTGTGTGTGGTGTGTTGTGTGTGTTGTGTGTTGTGTGTGTGTGTGTGTGTGTTGTGTGGGTGTGTGTGTGTTGTGTGTGTGTGTGTTGTGTGTGGTGTGTGTGTGTGTGTGTGAGAGTGTGTGTGTGTGTGTGTGAGAGTGTTGTGTGTGTGTGTGTGTGTGTGTGTGTGGTGTGAGATGTGTGTGTGTGTGTGTGTGTGTGTGTGTGTTGTTGTGTGTGTGTGTGTGGTGTGTTGTGTTGTGTGTGTGTGTGTGTGTGTGTGTGTGTGTGTGTGTTGTGTGTGGTGTGTGTGTGTGTGTGTGTGTGTGTGTGTGGTGTGTGTGTGTGTGTGTGTGTGGTGTGTGTGGTGTGTGTGTGTGTGTGTGTGTGTGTGTGTGTGTGTGTGTGTGTGGTGTGTGTGGGTGTGTGTGTGTGTGTGTGTGTGTTGTGTGTGTGTGTGTGTGTGTGTGTGTGTGTGTGTGTGTGTTGTGTGTGTGTGTGTGTGGTGTGTGTGTGTGTGTGTGTGTGGTGTGTGGTGTGTGTGTGTGTGTGTGTTGTGTGTGGTGTGTGTGTGGTGTTGTGTGTGTGTGTGTGTTGTGTGTGTGGTGTCTGGTGTGTGTGTGTGGTGTGTGGTGTTGTGGTGTGGTGTTGTCGGTGTGTGGTTGTTGTTGTGGAGTTGTGTGTTGTGTGTGAAGTGTGTGTGTGTGTGTGTTGTTGTGTGTGTGTGGTGTGTGTGGTGTGTGTGTGTGTCTGACTGAGATTTTGCTTGGAGGAGAGGGTGAGGGTGTTTTGGTTTCTGACCTCAATATTGGTTGGACATAAACAGATGGTTCTGAGAGATAAGAATTTTCACGTTTTCTTTGAACATTTTCATTAATTTTCTGCTCGTTTTATTAAAAAAAGGTTAAACAATGGAAAAAAATTACTCTATTATTATTATTACACTATTGTTATATAATAATAATGCAATAATTGTAATTATTATAGCTATTATAATTATTATTTCATTGTTTAAAATATGTATCATAGCTATAACAATACTATAATCATTATTACTTTATCAATTTTACTATAATTAAAGAATTTATCAAAAATAAAATATTTATTAATCAATATCAACAGTAAGAAATTATTATTACCATTATTTTCACTGTAAATATGTAGAATTTTGTTATAGTTGATATTCTTACAATAACAGTAATTATTATTTTCAGTTTTAATCAACTGATTTTCCTCGTTTCTGTAACAGCAGCAGGAACGAGGCTGAAGTTTGGGAGTGAACGCATCACCACAGATCAGCTGGAGTAGTTTTAGCTGAACCCGTCCAGAACCAGAACCTCTGGACCGGACCTGGACCAGGAATCACTAATGAGGCAACAGCGCCATCTAGTGGTGCAGTTTGAAATCATGTAAATATGAGTGTTTTTTGTTGTGAACGGAATGAGATGATTGGTGTGGAGGTCCTGCTCACCCTCTCAGCGGCGCCCCCCAGTGTCCGGGCGGCTCCCTGCAGCTGCTCCCTGGCCTTCAGCAAGCGGTGGTACAGCTGCAGGCTGAGGGTCAGCATCAGGCTGCGGACCCGGGTCCAGAGGCCCGGTTCGTCTCCGTCATCCTCATCCTCGTACTGCTGGACCTTCGTCTCCCATTCCTGGCCTGAAGGACGACAGAAACGCCACAATCTCTCTACTGGTCCCACCGGGTCCAATCGGGTCTGACCGGGTCTGACCGGTTCTGACCGGGTCTGACCGGGTCCCACCAGGTCCGACCAGGTCCCACCGGGTCCGACCAGGTCCCACCGGGTCTGACTGGGTCCCACCGGGTCCCACCGGGTCCGATCGGGTCTGACTGGGTCCCACCGGGTCCCACCGGGTCCGATCGGGTCTGACCGGGTCCGACCGGGTCCCACCGGGTCTGACCGGGTCCGACTGGGTCCCACCGGGTCTGATCGGGTCCCACCGGGTCCCACCGGGTCTGACCGGGTCCGACCGGGTCCCACCGGGTCTGACTGGGTCCCACCAGGTCCCACCGGGTCCGACCAGGTCCGACCAGGTCCCACCGGGTCTGACTGGGTCCCACCGGGTCCCACCGGGTCCGATCGGGTCTGACCGGGTCCGACCGGGTCCCACCGGGTCTGACCGGGTCCGACTGGGTCCCACCGGGTCCGATCGGGTCTGACCGGGTCCGACTGGGTCCCACCGGGTCCGACCAGGTCCCACCGGGTCCCACCGGGTCCGACCAGGTCCGACCAGGTCCCACCGGGTCTGACTGGGTCCCACCGGGTCCCACCGGGTCCGATCGGGTCTGACCGGGTCCGACCGGGTCCCACCGGGTCTGACCGGGTCCGACTGGGTCCCACCGGGTCTGACTGGGTCCCACCGGGTCTGACTGGGTCCCACCGGGTCCCACCGGGTCCGATCGGGTCTGACCGGGTCCCACCGGGTCCCACCGGGTCTGACCGGGTCCCACCGGGTCCCACTGGGTCTGACTGGGTCCCACCAGGTCTGACTGGGTCCCACCGGGTCTGACCGGGTCTGACTGGGTCCCACCGGGTTTGACTGGGTCCGACCGAGTCCCACCGGGTCTGACCGGGTCCCACCGGGTCCCACCGGGTCTGACCGGGGCCTGACTGGGTCCCACCGGGCCTGACTGGGTCCCACCGGGTCCCACCGGGTCTGACCGGGTCCCACCAGGTCCCACCGGGTCTGACGGGGTCCGACCAGGTCTGACCGGGTCCCACCGGGTCCGACCGGGTCTGACTGGGTCCCACCGGGTCCCACCGGGTCTGACCGTGTCCCACCGGGTCTGACCGGGTCCCACCGGGTCCCACCGGGTCTGACTGGGTCCCACCGGGTCTGACCGGGTCTGACTGGGTCCCACCGGGTCTGACCGGGTCCCACCGGGTTTGACTGGGTCCGACCGAGTCCCACCGGGTCTGACCGGGTCCCACCGGGTCCCACCGGGTCTGACCGGGCCTGACTGGGTCCCACCGGGTCTGACGGGGTCCGACCGGGTCTGACTGGGTCTGACTGGGTCTGACCGGGTCTGACTGGGTCTGACCGGGTCCCACCGGGTCCCACCGGGTCTGACTGGGTCCCACCGGGTCTGACCGGGTCCGACCGGGTCTGACTGGGTCCGACCAGGTCCGACCGGGTCCGACCGGGTCTGACCGGGTCCCACCGGGTCTGACCGGGTCTGACCGGTTCTGACCGGGTCCCACCGGGTCCGACTGGGTCCCACCGGGTCCCACCGGGTCTGACCGGGTCCGACTGGGTCCCACCGGGTCCGAATGGGTCCCACCGGGTCTGACCGGGTCCGACCGGGTCCGACTGGGTCCCACCGGGTCCGACCGGGTCTGACCGGGTCCCACCGGGTCCGAATGGGTCCCACCGGGTCTGACCGGGTCCGACCGGGTCCGACTGGGTCCCACCGGGTCTGACCGGGTCTGACCGGGTCTGACCGGGTCCCACCGGGTCCCACCGGGTCCCACCGGGTCCCACCGGGTCCGATCGGGTCCGACCGGAACCTGTGTGGACCCGGACACACTCCTCTTCCCCATCTTTACAGCCATAAGCACAATGCTGCAGCGGCGGCCATCTTTACTCCCGTAAACAGATCACATTTCTGGTTTTCCATCTAATTTAATCTTTAACCTCAGAAAAAAACACATAAAACAGAATCCTTTGATCTCCATTCAGCTGTAAAATAAACAAACAACAAAAAAACGCCTGTGTGGACTTAGCCCCGCCTCCGAGGCGCAGCTCCTCCCCCACTTCGCTCCTTCAGACTAACTAGCAGCAATTAGCACCAGCTGAGCTCATTATAGGAGCTGCTGCTCAGAGTATCGCCGGTAAACGTGTTGTTAAAGGGTTAATAGAGGAGCCAATGAGATAACGTCCTGGAGGCGGAGCTTCAGAGCAGCAGGAGTTTTTAAAGAGACAGAGGCCCAATTTCAAGCTGTTTAATCAACCGGGGGCGGCAGCAACTGTTTTTCACACAGTCAAACTTGGAGTTTCAATAAAACCGTAAGTGGTTTCAGTTGTTCTGATTGGTTTCTCAGCAAATCAGAAGTTTAAATGCTCACACTGCGGATCTGTACTCACGCAGCGTAGGAGGGAGGGGTAGGTAGTAGGCGGCAGAGTCCTCCAGGAGACTCAGGACGTTGTCCAGCCCCGCCGCGGCCGCCTGCCCCACCTGCGTCTCCTGCAGCTGCCGTCCGGCCGTCCGGACCGAGTCGGCGGCTCGCTCCAGCTGGTCCAGAGCGCCGTCCAGGCCGCCCACCACCCACACCTGGACGTCATCCAGAGTCAAAAACAAGGCGTCCTGCAAGTGAGTCATCACCTGAGGACGGAGACAGCGATTTTAAGTCCGGGACAGCTGCTGAGCCACCGCTAAGAGTGGAGCTATTACTTTGGTTTGTGCTTTAGCGCTTTTGCTAACTTTGAAAACATTTAGTTATCAAAGGTCGTTCCAAAGAATCACTTCCTGAAAGCCAAACCGCACAGCAGGGTGTGTAATAACACATGTGGGCCTGTGGAGGGCGATATAACGCATGTTGTATCATTGACATCCCACATGTATGGTAGCATTAGCATTAGCACTAATCACTATGTCAATGTAGCATTTTAGCGTGTATGGTAAAATTAGCATTTTAGCATTAGCACTAATCACTATGTCAATGTAGCATTTTAGCGTGTATGGTAAAATTAGCATTTTAGCATTAGCACTAATCACTATGTCAACGTAGCATTTTAGCGTGTATGGTAAAATTAGCATTTTAGCATTAGCACTAATCACTATGTCAACGTAGCATTTTAGCGTGTATGGTAAAATTAGCATTTTAGCATTAGCACTAATCACTATGTCAATGTAGCATTTTAGCGTGTATGGTAAAATTAGCATTTTAGCATTAGCACTAATCACTATGTCAATGTAGCATTTTAGCGTGTATGGTAAAATTAGCATTTTAGCATTAGCACTAATCACTATGTCAATGTAGCATTTTAGCGTGTATGGTAAAATTAGCATTTTAGCATTAGCACTAATCACTATGTCAATGTAGCATTTTAGCGTGTATGGTAAAATTAGCATTTATGCATTAGCACTAATCACTATGTCAATGTAGCATTTAGCGGTATGTAAATTACTTTAGCATTACTATCACTATGCAAGTGCATTAGCGTGTATGGTAAAATTAGCATTTTAGCATTAGCACTAATCACTATGTCAATGTAGCATTTTAGCGTGTATGGTAAAATTAGCATTTTAGCATTAGCACTAATCACTATGTCAATGTAGCATTTTAGCGTGTATGGTAAAATTAGCATTTTAGCATTAACACTAATCACTATGTCAATGTAGCATTTTAGCTTGTATGGTAAAATTAGCATTTTAGCATTAGCACTAATCACTATGTCAATGTAGCATTTTAGCTGTATGGTAAAATTAGCATTTTAGCATTAGCACTAATCACTATGTCAATGTAGCATTTTAGCGTGTATGGTAAAATTAGCATTTTAGCATTAGCACTAATCACTATGTCAATGTAGCATTTTAGCGTGTATGGTAAAATTAGCATTTTAGCATTAGCACTAATCACTATGTCAATGTAGCATTTTAGCGTGTATGGTAAAATTAGCATTTTAGCATTAGCAATAATCACTATGTCAATGTAGCATTTTAGCGTGTATGGTAAAATTAGCATTTTAGCATTAGCACTAATCACTATGTCAATGTAGCATTTTAGCGTGTATGGTAAAATTAGCATTTTAGCATTAGCACTAATCACTATGTCAATGTAGCATTTTAGCGTGTATGGTAAAATTAGCATTTTAGCATTAGCACTAATCACTATGTCAATGTAGCATTTTAGCGTGTATGGTAAAATTAGCATTTTAGCATTAGCAATAATCACTATGTCAATGTAGCATTTTAGCGTGTATGGTAAAATTAGCATTTTAGCATTAGCAATAATCACTATGTCAATGTAGCATTTTAGCGTGTATGGTAAAATTAGCATTTTAGCATTAGCACTAATCACTATGTCAATGTAGCATTTTAGCGTGTATGGTAAAATTAGCATTTTAGCATTAGCACTAATCACTATGTCAATGTAGCATTTTAGCCTGTATGGTAAAATTAGCATTTTAGCATTAGCACTAATCACTATGTCAATGTAGCATTTTAGCCTGTATGGTAAAATTAGCATTTTAGCATTAGCACTAATCACTATGTCAATGTAGCATTTTAGCGTGTATGGTAAAATTAGCATTTTAGCATTAGCACTAATCACTATGTCAATGTAGCATTTTAGCGTGTATGGTAAAATTAGCATTTTAGCATTAGCACTAATCACTATGTCAATGGCGCATTTTAGCGTGTATGGTAAAATTAGCATTTTAGCATTAGCACTAATCACTATGTCAATGCAGCATTTTAGCGTGTATGGTAAAATTAGCATTTTAGCATTAGCACTAATCACTATGTCAATGTAGCATTTTAGCGTGTATGGTAAAATTAGCATTTTAGCATTAGCACTAATCACTATGTCAATGGCGCATTTTAGCGTGTATGGTAAAATTAGCATTTTAGCATTAGCACTAATCACTATGTCAATGCAGCATTTTAGCGTGTATGGTAAAATTAGCATTTTAGCATTAGCACTAATCACTATGTCAATGTAGCATTTTAGCGTGTATGGTAAAATTAGCATTTTAGCATTAGCAATAATTACTATGTCAATGTAGCATTTTAGCGTGTATGGTAAAATTAGCATTTTAGCATTAGCACTAATCACTATGTCAATGTAGCATTTTAGCGTGTATGGTAAAATTAGCATTTTAGCATTAGCACTAATCACTATGTCAATGTAGCATTTTAGCGTGTATGGTAAAATTAGCATTTTAGCATTAGCACTAATCACTATGTCAATGTAGCATTTTAGCGTGTATGGTAAAATTAGCATTTTAGCATTAGCACTAATCACTATGTCAATGTAGCATTTTAGCGTGTATGGTAAAATTAGCATTTTAGCATTAGCACTAATCACTATGTCAATGTCGCATTTTAGCGTGTATGGTAAAATTAGCATTTTAGCATTAGCACTAATCACTATGTCAATGCAGCATTTTAGCGTGTATGGTAAAATTAGCATTTTAGCATTAGCACTAATCACTATGTCAATGTAGCATTTTAGCGTGTATGGTAAAATTAGCATTTTAGCATTAGCACTAATCACTATGTCAATGTAGCATTTTAGCGTGTATGGTAAAATTAGCATTTTAGCATTAGCACTAATCACTATGTCAATGTAGCATTTTAGCGTGTATGGTAAAATTAGCATTTTAGCATTAGCACTAATCACTATGTCAATGTAGCATTTTAGCGTGTATGGTAAAATTAGCATTTTAGTATTAGCACTAATCACTATGTCAATGTAGCATTTTAGCGTGTATGGTAAAATTAGCATTTTAGCATTAGCACTAATCACTATGTCAATGTAGCATTTTAGCGTGTATGGTAAAATTAGCATTTTAGCATTAGCACTAATCACTATGTCAATGGCGCATTTTAGCGTGTATGGTAAAATTAGCATTTTAGCATTAGCAATAATCACTATGTCAATGCAGCATTTTAGCGTGTATGGTAAAATTAGCATTTTAGCATTAGCACTAATCACTATGTCAATGTAGCATTTTAGCGTGTATGGTAAAATTAGCATTTTAGCATTAGCAATAATTACTATGTCAATGTAGCATTTTAGCGTGTATGGTAAAATTAGCATTTTAGCATTAGCACTAATCACTATGTCAATGTAGCATTTTAGCGTGTATGGTAAAATTAGCATTTTAGCATTAGCACTAATCACTATGTCAATGTAGCATTTTAGCGTGTATGGTAAAATTAGCATTTTAGCATTAGCACTAATCACTATGTCAATGCAGCATTTTAGCGTGTATGGTAAAATTAGCATTTTAGCATTAGCACTAATCACTATGTCAATGTAGCATTTTAGCGTGTATGGTAAAATTAGCATTTTAGCATTAGCACTAATCACTATGTCAATGTAGCATTTTAGCGTGTATGGTAAAATTAGCATTTTAGCATTAGCACTAATCACTATGTCAATGTAGCATTTTAGCGTGTATGGTAAAATTAGCATTTTAGCATTAGCACTAATCACTATGTCAATGTAGCATTTTAGCGTGTATGGTAAAATTAGCATTTTAGCATTAGCACTAATCACTATGTCAATGTAGCATTTTAGCGTGTATGGTAAAATTAGCATTTTAGCATTAGCACTAATCACTATGTCAATGTAGCATTTTAGCGTGTATGGTAAAATTAGCATTTTAGCATTAGCACTAATCACTATGTCAATGTAGCATTTTAGCGTGTATGGTAAAATTAGCATTTTAGCATTAGCACTAATCACTATGTCAATGTAGCATTTTAGCGTGTATGGTAAAATTAGCATTTTAGTATTAGCACTAATCACTATGTCAATGTCGCATTTTAGCGTGTATGGTAAAATTAGCATTTTAGCATTAGCACTAATCACTATGTCAATGCAGCATTTTAGCGTGTATGGTAAAATTAGCATTTTAGCATTAGCACTAATCACTATGTCAATGTAGCATTTTAGCGTGTATGGTAAAATTAGCATTTTAGCGCCAACATTTGCTAATTACTCTGTAAATCTAGTTAACTTCAACATATTACCATCTTATCACTTTAGCATTAGCTTCTGCTACCTACTATAGCATAGCTATATCATTAGTGGGACTATGTTGTTAGCTGTGCTAAAGCTAAAGTGCTAACTTTTCAGCTTGCTGTCTTCTTGCAAGACAGCAAGCTTATGTCCGATTTCGCAGCCTCTCCGGTTCTGGAGCGCTTCTGAGTTACTGCCTGACCTTAGTGACCTTAGTGACCTTAGTGACCTTAGTGTTGGTCTAATCGCTCCTCCTGTTTGAACCAACAGCAGCAGAGTCAGTTTTACCAAGACTCGCTCTGCTCCTGCTCCAGCCGGTTCTGGAGAACTCACCTCCTCTGTGAACTGGGTCAGGATGGGAAACGTCCTCTCCAGGCTGTCCAGGCCGGTCAGAGCCAAGCTGTTGGCGAGGTCGACTGGAGGAGACACGGTTACAGTCAGGGGGACCAGTTCACGGGCCTCCAATCACAGAACCAACAGAACCGGGCTCACTCTGGGGCTCCAGACTCTGCAGGAGGGGCGTGGCCCGTCTCAGGGCTTCTTCAGACACGCCGCGAACTCCGACCTCTGCCACGACCCCCACCAGGCCCAGCAGGGGGTAGCGCTCCTTGACCCCGGACAGGAGGGACGACACGGACCGGACCACGGAGCGGACCAGAGGCAGACGGGAGGCTCTGAGCAGAGCGCTGGTCTGAAACGGGTCAGAGAGCCGTCACAGCAAGAACCGGAACCGGACCCGGAGATACGGGGCCGGAACCGGACCCGGAGATACGGGGCCGGAACCGGAACCGGAACCGGACCCGGAGATACGGGGCCGGAACCGGACCCGGAGATACGGGGCCGGAACCGGAACCGGAACCGGACCCGGAGATACGGGGCCGGAACCGGAGATACGGAACCGGAACCGGACCCGGAGATACGGGGCCGGAACCGGACCCGGAGATACGGGGCCGGAACCGGAACCGGAACCGGACCCGGAGATACGGGGCCGGAACCGGAGATACGGAACCGGAACCGGACCCGGAGATACGGGGCCGGAACCGGAACCGGAACCGGACCCGGACCCGGAGATACGGGGCCGGAACCGGACCCGGAGATACGGGGCCGGAACCGGAGATACGGAACCGGAACCGGACCCGGAGATACGGGGCCGGAACCGGACCCGGAGATACGGGGCCGGACCCGGAACCGGAGATACGGAACCGGAACCGGACCCGGAGATACGGGGCCGGAACCGGACCCGGAGATACGGAACTGGAACCGGAACCGGAGATACGGAACCGGAGCCGGAACCGGAACCGGACCCGGAGATACGGAACTGGAACCGGAACCGGACCCGGAAATACGGGGCCGGAACCGAAACCGGAACCAGAGATACGGAACCGGAACCGGAGATATGGAACCGGAACCGGACCCGGAAATACGGAGACGGAACCGGAACCGGAGATACGGGGCCGGAACCGGAACCGGACCCGGAAATACGGAACTGGAACCGGACCCGGAGATACGGGGCCGGAACCGGAACCGGACCCGGAAATACGGAACTGGAACCGGACCCGGAGATACGGGGCCGGAACCGGAACCGGACCCGGAAATACGGAACTGGAACCGGAACCGGAGATACGGAACCGGAGCGGAACCGGAGATACGGAACCGGAACCGGAGATACGGAACCGGACCCGGAGATACGGGGCCGGAACCGGAACCGGACCCGGAAATACGGAACTGGAACCGGAACCGGAGATACGGAACCGGACCCGGAGATACGGGGCCGGAACCGGAACCGGACCCGGACCCGGAAATACGGAACTGGAACCAGAACCGGAGATACGGAACCGGAACCGGAGATACGGAACCGGAACCGGAACCAGAGATACGGAACCGGAGCCGGAACCGGAGATACGGAACCGGACCGGAGATACGGGGCCGGAACCGGAACCGGACCCGGAAATACGGAACTGGAACCGGAACCGGAGATACGGAACCGGAACCGGAGATACGGAACCGGAGCCGGAACCGGAGTACGGGGCCGGAAACCGGAACCGGAACCAGAGATACGGAACCGGAACCGGAGATACGGAACCGGAACCGGAGATACGGAACCGGAACTGGAACCGGAACCGGAACCAGAGATACGGAACCGGAACCGGAGATATGGAACCGGAACCGGACCCAGAAATACGGAACTGGAACCGGAACCGGAGATACGGAACCGGAACCGGACCGGACACCGGACCGGAAATACGGAGCCGGAACCGGAGATACGGAACCGGAACCGGAAATACGGAGCCGGAACGGAGATACGGAACCGGAGATACGGAACCGGAACCGGAGATACGGAACCGGAGATACGGAACCGGAACCGGACCCGGACCCGGAAATACGGAGCCGGAACCGGAGATACGGAACCGGAACTGGAACCGGAGATACGGAACCAGAACCGGAACCGGACCCCGGAAATACGGAGCCGGAAACCGGAGATACGGAACCGGAGATACGGAACCGGAACCGGAGATACGGAGCCGGAACCGGAAACCAGAACCGGAAATACGGAGCCGGAACCGGAACCGGACCCGGAAATACGGAGCCGGAACCGGAACCGGAGATACGGGGCCGGAGATACGGAACCGGAACCGGAAATACGGAGCCGGAACCGGAGATACGGAACCGGAGATACGGAACCGGAACCGGACCCGGACCCGGAAATACGGAGCCGGAACCGGTGATACGGAACCAGAACTGGAACCGGAGATACGGAACCGGAACCGGAAATACGGAGCCGGAGATACGGAACCGGAACCGGAGATACGGAACCGGAACCGGACCCGGACCCGGAAATACGGAGCCGGAACCGGAGATACGGAACCGGAACCGGAACCGGAGATACGGAGCCGGAACCGGAACCAGAACCGGAAATACGGAGCCGGAACCGGAACCGGAACCGGAGATACGGAACCGGAACTGGAACCGGAGATACGGAACCGGACCCGGAAATACGGAGCCGGAACCGGAGATACGGAACCGGAGATACGGAGCCGGAACCGGAACCAGAACCGGAAATACGGAGCCGGAACCGGAACCGGACCCGGAAATATGGAGCCGGAACCGGAACCGGAACCGGAGATACGGGGGCGGAACTGGAACCGGACCCGGAGATACGGAACCGGAGATACGGAGCCGGAACCGGAACCAGAACCGGAACCGGAGATACGGAACCGGAACCAGAACTGGAACCAGACCACAGGTTCTACCATCCACCATCCATCATCCATCCATCATCATCCATCCATCCATCCATCCCATCCATCATCCATCCATCATCCATCCATATCCATCCATCATCCATCATCCATCATCATCCATCATCATCCATCCATCATCCATCATCCATCCATCCATCCATCCATCCATCATCCATCCATCATCCATCATCCATCCATCCATCCATCCATCATCCATCATCCATCCATCATCCATCCATCATCCATCCATCATCCATCATCATCCATCCATCATCCATCCATCCATCCATCATCCTATCCATCATCCATCATCATCCTCATCCATCCATCCATCATCCATCCATCCATCATCCATCCATCATCCATCCATCATCCATCATCCATCATCCATCCATCATCCATCCATCCATCCATCATCCATCCATCATCCATCATCCATCCATCATCCATCCATCCATCATCCATCTGAACTAACCTTGTGATCTGGACTCTCTGCCATTTCTTCCTCTGCTGCTCTGAAGAGAAACAAAATGGCCGTCACAGATCTTCATCCTCACCAGAACCAGCAGAACCAATGATTGGACTTCAGAGTGTTTCCTTCATGACTCCAGAACCAGAACCGGATTGAATCACCTCAAAGATTCATCATCATTTCCTGACCGAAGTTTGTTACTGTGAAGCTGGAATAACCGAAATGTCCTAAACCGACTCAAATTTCAATGTTTATATTTTTTAAAAAGACCGAAAGAAAAACTGATCAAATAATATTAGATGGAAAAGTAGAAATGTGATCTGATCAATTAGAGAAACCAGATTCTCTGAAGTCCTCCAGAGATGAAGAATCTATGACAACGTTGCAGTTAAATGCCTGAGGCCACACCCAACCTGGACCACAACCAGACCCAGAGGTAGTTTTTAATCTGGATTAAATGATTTCTGATCAAACCAAACATCCAGTCCACCTGAGGAGCTTTTAGTTTGTTACCAGACTCTGATCCGTTTGAAACGTTTCAACTTATTCAAGTTTTAAACTAACTGTCCTCTTTCCCTGAATATTCAAAATGCTTCCTGACTCTAAGTTTCCCTGATGTGAACTGAAAAATTCAACTTCAGATTCTAACGACTTAAATTTCAATTTGCAGAATCTGAGCCGGTTTGGAACCCTGGACAATCAGCCAAACATCGAGTCCTGTTTCCAAAATGAGTCCATGAAGCTGCAGCAGAGAAGGAAAGCAGAAGCACAAACCGAATCCTTTCTGGTGTGAAATACTTCACCTGTTCAGGTGAGTCTGCAGCTCGACGCTCCAGCTGTGGAGGTTAAAAACGAGGACAGAGCTGATAACAGCTGCTTCAACCAGCTGAGCCCACCGGGAATAACGACGGCAAGGATGATGGAAGAGGACTTTAAAAATCCATCTGGGTTTAGGGGGAAGGTGTCAGCGTCCTGATTGGCTGCGGCGCCGTGTGATGTCAGCTTCCTTTTTCTCTGACAAATCAATTAACCTCCAATGAAAGGAAACATTCAGGAGGAAAGAGCTGGAAACTCCAGGGAGCCGTTTGTAAAGTTACACAACATTAGCAATCATTTGGATTATTTAGCTGCTGGTGACAGAGAAAGTGGAGGTTCATTTTCAACATTCTATTAATTAATTCATAAAAGTCTAAGAAAAAGTTTTAAAATAAATATTTTGTAAGCAAGCTAAATGTTTAGTTTCATACAAAATATTTAACTCTCAATTTTATGTTAAATATTTAGTCAGTAAACTAAATGTTTATTTTTAAAGCAAATCTTCACAGTAAAAATGCTGGTGTTGAATTAACACCCAAAAGTGTCTCTATGTGTCCAAGTCAGCTGGTGTTAAATTCAACACTACAGAGAGTCACATTAACATTTACAACGATGTTAGTGTTAAAATATGTTAAAAGTAACACCAGTGTAGTGTTGATCACTAAACATAATATGGGGTGTTATTAATTCCCCTGTGGGGTAAATAATTGACCCACAAGGTGCAATATCAATCAAATCCAGTGGAAAATATTCAAAACGATACACAGAAATGGAAAGTTTAACTTTTCTTAAACCCATTTCAGTATATAAACCAATGTTCATTTAATAAAAATGGGTGTTAATCTTTTAACACTTTCAAAAGTGTTACTTTAACACCAGCTGACTTGGACACATATAGACACTTTTGGGTGTTAATTCAACACTGGCATTTATACTGTGTTTAGTCTCAAACTAGAAATTTAAATGTTTAGATAGAAGCTAAATATCTAGCTTACTGACTAAATGCCCATCGCCAAACTAAATATTTAGCTAAACGTTAAATATTTAAAGCTAAATATTTATCTGTCTTAGATGTTTATCTTAAAGCTAAATACTTAGCTGGCTAACTAAACATTTGCTTGGCCATATTTAGCTCTAATATGTGTTAAATGGGTCTCAGTGCTGAACCCTGAGGGACTCCATGGATCAAGGATTCTGGACATTATGGTTCTGTTCTCCTCTCACCTGCTGTTTATGTGGCCGACTGTGTATCATTGCGCTTTAAGGTTTGTAACCGGTAGCAGAGTCTCACACATCATTGTGAACTGCATGCAAAAGCTGAATGGCTCCTTTAAGTGTACAGAGAAACAATCACCTGATGATCTGATTTATAATCTCTACTCGGTTTGGCTCCAGCATATTTAAACTCTCTTTTACAAAGATCTGTTAATTCCCATTCCTTACGTTCCAACAACATTTTTCTTTCGCATGTTCCACGTTGCCGAACTGAAAACGGGAAGCAGCTTTCAGTGTGATGCTCCTTCAGCCTGGAATCAGCTCCAGTCAGAACTAAAGATGTCAGAACTGATCTCACTGGACTTATTTCGAGCGATTCTTAAAAACAGGCAACAAGATTCTTTTAAACATTGTCATTGTTTTTAAATTGTTTTATACTTGTGCATATGTATTAATTAATTTTGCTTTGTAACCAGGTTGCTGTTCACTGCAGATTTCTGCCCAGGTCCCCCTTGAAAATGAGATCAGGACCTCAATGGGGTTTACCTGGTTAAATAAAGGAAATAAAAAAATAAAATAAAAAAATCTGAAGCTGGACCCAGTAAACCAAACCTGACCAGAGTCCGCGGCTCATCACCAGTCGGTCTCTGAAACCCAACCAGCAGATCATCACTTTCCTGGAAACCAGTCAGCTGCTCGGCGACTGACTTCACCACAATCCCAGCAAGAAAAGGAATTATTACGACACTGGGTCAAAATCAGGCTTTTAGTTTCAAACAGAACATAAACGGTCAGGTTAAAACAGCGCTGACTCGACCCAGTAAGGACAGATTTACCAACAATGTTTGACTGGTTGAAGTCTAGTTCACAACAGAAAACTATTTACTACAAAGCTGTAAATAGTTTTGTCCATTCCTGTGTTTTGATGCTTCATAATGATGACGGTCTGGTTCTGACACCCAAGAACTCTGAGGAACCTTTTAGAAAAACTCATAAAGGTTTCATTTCCTTTCTGTTCCTTTTAACAAAGACGTTTCCTGACTCACTCGCTGGTGCTGGAGGTTTCAACACTTCAGGTTCAGGTTTAAAACTTACAGGTTACTTTTGTTTAATGACCAAAGTTTACTGTAAATATTTCACAACAGTCAGAGTTGATATGTACGTGTGAAACCCTGTTTCTCCTGAGTTTTTCAGGATTTGGTTGGTATTCATTTCCCAGCAGTTTGACGGTTGAAGGTGGAGCAAACGGCTGATTTTCCTCGAGTCCAACCTGGAGATTCTCTGATCATAATCAGGCTGTGATGAATGATGAGGAAATGCAGTTTATGACCTTAATCACAAGGTTGATGAGTTCTCCAAAACTCTTCCTTGGGTAGGAATGACCTTCGGCAATGAGCTTGAAATCCCAAGTTTCCCCAACATACCAGGAGGAATTGTTTGTTTCCTTTATGTTAGCAGACAGACGGGGCTGAAGTCCCATGAACCCTCAGACATCCTAGGGCTGAAGCGCTGCGTTAACATTTCACTGAAAGAAGAAAAAACACTTTGTTTCTCCAGAAACGGCCCACGGAAACTCCAGTAACCCGGCGTCATTCGACCCCAACTATTTAGATTGGAGCTGTTTAACCTGATAATTAAATGTTTAGTTAGCATGCTAAATATATTTATCCATATTAACAAGCTAACGTCAGTAAGCTAAATGTTTAGCTTCAAACAAAATATAGTTTTATAGCTTGTTGATAAATATTGGGGTAAATTCACTGGCTGATGTGAACTATCAAAATAAAAGTTTGTTTCAAATAAATATTTAGTTATTTTGATAATTAAATATTTCGTTTCAAACTAAATATGTAGTTAGCAAATTGAATATTTAGTAAATATTTAGCATGCTAACTAAATATTTAGTTTCAAACTATATAGTTAGCAAAGTTAATATTCAATTTGAAGCTAAATATTGATCTTGTTAACTAAATATCGTGATGGCTAGCTAAATATAATTTGAAACAAAATACTGTATTAACTTAGCTAAATATTTAGCTAATATGCAAATTTACTTCCTAATAACCGGAAGTGAACTATCAAAATAAAAGTTTGTTTCAAATAAATATTTAGTTAGCTTGATAACTAAATATTTCGTTTCAAACTAAATATGCAGTTAGCAAATTGAATATTTAGTAAATATTTAGCATGCTAACTACATATTTAGCTTCAAACTATACAGTTAGCAAAGTTAATATTCAATTTGAAGCTAAATATTGTTAAGTAAATATCTTGATAGCTAGCTAAATATAAATGAATATTTAGTAAATATTTAGCATGCTAACTAAATATTTAGTTTCAAACTATATAGTTAGCAAAGTTAATATTCAATTTGAAGCTAAATATTGATCTTGTTAACTAAATATCGTGATGGCTAGCTAAATATAATTTGAAACAAAATACTGTATTAACTTAGCTAAATATTTAGCTAATATGCAAATTTACTTCCTAATAACCGGAAGTGAACTATCAAAATAAAAGTTTGTTTCAAATAAATATTTAGTTATTTTGATAATTAAATATTTCGTTTCAAACTAAATATGTAGTTAGCAAATTGAATATTTAGTAAATATTTAGCATGCTAACTAAATATTTAGTTTCAAACTATATAGTTAGCAAAGTTAATATTCAATTTGAAGCTAAATATTGATCTTGTTAACTAAATATCGTGATGGCTAGCTAAATATAATTTGAAACAAAATACTGTATTAACTTAGCTAAATATTTAGCTAATATGCAAATTTACTTCCTAATAACCGGAAGTGAACTATCAAAATAAAAGTTTGTTTCAAATAAATATTTAGTTAGCTTGATAACTAAATATTTCGTTTCAAACTAAATATGCAGTTAGCAAATTGAATATTTAGTAAATATTTAGCATGCTAACTACATATTTAGCTTCAAACTATACAGTTAGCAAAGTTAATATTCAATTTGAAGCTAAATATTGTTAAGTAAATATCTTGATAGCTAGCTAAATATAAATGAATATTTAGTAAATATTTAGCATGCTAACTAAATATTTAGTTTCAAACTATATAGTTAGCAAAGTTAATATTCAATTTGAAGCTAAATATTGATCTTGTTAACTAAATATCCTGATTGCTAGCTAAATATAATTTGAAACTAAATATTAACTTAGCTAAATATTTGGCTAATATGCAAATGTACTTCCTAATAACCGGAAGTGGACTATCAAAATAAAAGTTTGCTCTTCCTGCTGGTGAGACTGGCGTGTTTCCATCGTTTCTTTGTTGTCCTGTCCAGTTTTCAGACATTGACCAACGGATCTGCAGCGACATGACGGAGCTCCTCCTGTCTGTGTGGCTGCTGTCCTGGATGAACTGATGTCTGGGGGCATCAGGTCATGTTTCATGGCGTCCCCCCCCCCCGGCCCGTTCCCGTGATGCGGTTCCCGTGAGTCTCCTTCAGGGTCCCAGGCTTCATGTGACTCCGGCATCATTCACCACACTGGAATCAGTGGTTTTCAGGTCTTCAAGACGACTCAGCTGCTCAGGACTGACTGTAATCGTCGCTGTCACACTGCGGTCATTCGCGGATTTTCTCCTTCCCGCCAACAAAGCCTGTTTACAGCCGGAGCAGGTCAGGGTGCATCCGCTGACGTCAGGGTGCATCCGCTGACGTCAGGCGGTCTGGAGATCACTGACGTTCATAATTTCATAAACTTTTCATTTTAAGAAATGAAGTTGGAAGTGAGGAACTTCCAGTCTAAAATACTTTTTATTCTCTTTCCAAGTGTTGAGAAAATATATTTAAAATAAGCTAGTTTTAAAATGTAACATGACTTGATGGAAATAGCCTAATTATAGTTTTATAAGATCTAAGATAAAGATCTCTGTCCTTTGGCCTTTGTCTGTTTGGGAGACAATCATTAGGAGGTTCAGCTTTTCACATGTATGTTTGAAAGCCATAAACCAGCAGATCAGGAGAAGTTCTCCTTAGACAATGGGGACAAATGGCTTTAGAGAAACGGTCAGAGACAGATCCTGGTTGGATGAGCAAAGTTACACCTTATTTGAATAAATTAAAGAAAACAGTATAAAACTTTCCACACAGAGTAACAAATCAGATTTTGCTCTTTGCAACTTGTCCAAGAACGTTCTTGCTGTCTGTTTGTCTTTTCCTCTTCTCAGGTAAATTTATGTGTTTGTGCTCTGAGGTTTCTGATGTTTGAGCTTTTCTGGTGAAAGTTTTCATCTGTTTTGGAATAATAGCTGATCTTGGTTGTTCTTTCTCAGAGGACATGATGTTTCGTCTGTCTTATTCTTTCAGGTGACTAATGTGTGACCGTGTTTCTTTAAATTTTCTGTCTTATGTTACACTTTCTACTGATTGGATTAAACTCTGAACTTCTGTGACGTCAACACGTAGCGTGCGCGTCTGTTTTCCCCACGCGGCTTCGGCTTCGAGACGCGGAAAGAACCTGGGACCAAGGAAGGAACCCGAGCCAAGTTGTTTTTAATAGTTAAATAAGGTTTTCTTCCAACAAATGTAAGGAAACTTTCTAGTAATCCTTAAAGAGCTGCTGGTTAACGATTCTTCATGCTTCTCTCCTTTTGCAGTTTGAGTATCTGACCATTTCCATCGAGTCTGGCTGCTAGTTTATGACTGGAACCAACCAGCAAACCTCAGAAACTTTAATGTCTGAATGGTTCAAAGGTCAGGCTCCTAAACATAAAGACCAAAACACCGACTTTATATCGGATATCTGGGTTCTAACGCCGTTTGGTGACATTTAGAACCAAACTTTAAGTAATTATTTGCCATTATTACTATTTATGTGTTTGTAGTATTTAAATATTTATTCTGGGAAGAGATGGAAACTTGAGTCGCAAAAATAAATGACTTGACTTGGACTTGTGTTCTGAGACTCGAGTTTTACTGTAAAAAATTGAGCCAGATTATTATGGGATGTTAATGCTTCGTGTCAATCCTTTCCTTTTAGCTGTGTGTTCATGCTAATGAACGTGTTTCATTGGTTCCGGATCATAACGACCTCCAGACTTTCTCTGATGCTACATTAAAAGGACACTTCCTGTTGGAAATGTCACAATAAAAGCACTGTTCATTCAGAAGTTAATTCTGTGCCCTACATCCTACCTTCAGGGCTTAAAGTAAAAGAAATCCTGAGCCTGAAACTTGTAGTGGTGATAGAAATGAACTATAACGTTGCTATTACCACAGTTTAATAAAAAGGGTCTTTGAAAAGTGCAATAATTGCTTCTAACAGCACAATTAAAAAGCTAAATGCTCAAATAAGACTTCAGTGCATTTCAGTTCAGAACAAAATGTAAACTGTCTTTGCCTTAAAGGTTTGACTTAGAGGCAAAAATCCCTCAACATTAAATAAATGTCCTTTCAGTCAATGATTTAGCAAGTAATTTAGAACATGCAGCATCACCAACTAAATGAATAAGTTACACAAAGCTGGTTTAATCAAATCCTAAAGAGTCAAATTGATAGTGTCATGGAGTCATCAGCCTCATGACATTAACACTGACATGAAAATAATATTGAAGAAATAAATATATCTGTTTTCGGCACAACGTTCAGCGTGACAGCATGAGACTCAGTCGGTTTGGCTTTCATGTTGTTCCACCTTTATTTGAAGGATACAACCTTTATTGAGTGTGTTAAATTAGACGGGTCATGTGACGCGACACACAGTAATCAAATAAGGATAAAAACAACAAATGAGAGCAGGAAAACATTCATCATGCCAACAATATCAAATCTAATTAAAAACATAAGTGATCAGTTATTTACTGTTATGGTCTGTAAGATATATTTATTCTCAGTACTAGACGTGGTCTCAACAAACCCATTAACAATATTATTTCACCGTTTATCTGGAAATAGTGTCTGTTTATTCTTGCCATACAGTCTCTGTATTAATTATTGAGCAAAAGGTCTTGCCATACCAGTTTATTCCTCTATATTTAATTTAGTTTCTTAGTTTATTCTTGCATTTTGTTCTTCATTCATTTCCATTTAGTTTCATTTGATTAGTATTATCCTCTCTTGGTTTATTGCTATGTCCACTTTAGTTTCTTTCCTGTTGCTACATTTATTTTATCGTTTATTGTCCATCAATAATCTTCACTCATCACCTGCTGCGCCGCCTAATCATCATGTTTCACATCATGTGTTGATTTTTCACTGTTCAGAGTCCGATTCTCTGTTTTTATGCCATAATTCACATCTAGTTCGTCGCTCCGTTTTATGTCCCGCTTCTCGCAATGTGCCCGTCTTTTTTTTTAAAAACCCTAAGGTGTGAAGCGTATCGATGGGGAAAAGGCAGACTGACATAAACCTTTTAAACAACGGAAAACAATTTCTGCATCCTGATTATTGAAATGTAAAAGTGCTGTGTTGATCTATCCCGTTTCATACCGGACCACTTACAGCTCCGGTGTTAACGCTATAAAATCTATCTGGTATCACCATGGAGGGATTTCTTTATTTAAATGGGTTCATTTTCAGAGGGAGCACAGTGAGAGTATCGTGATTTTAGCTACCAGTAGCAGAAGAACGGAGCTGCGCCAAGAAGCTAACAGAAGCTACAAACACTGAATAGAAGAAGAGCCGCCATGTTGCAGCCAAGCATGTTTTAATGTTACACAATACAGTTTTACCAAGTTGCTCAAAGTCTAAACTGGTATTGTTGTGGATTTAAGGTGTAAAGTTTACCTTCGACCAAACGCCCCCCTAAGGCATCCCAGCCCCCCTTTTGTAAAAATGTCCGCCAGCGCCCCCTGCCGTCCTCTGAACGCCCCCTGAGGGGCGGTACCCCCCACGTTGAGAACCACTAATTTAGACGTTGAGCGCCCCCTGCTGTTCAGAGAATGGAAATTAAACTTTTATAAATTTGAGCTCGACACTTATTTATGTTTTAAACAAAAACATACGTAAATAAGTGGAGGACATGCGATGGACGGATGAGGCTGATGACTCCATGACACTTTCAAGTTGACTCATTAGGACAGTGGAGCCCAAATGGGTCCTGGTTCCCCGGCATCCTGCATATTTTAGTCTCTCCCTGGTTTAACATACCTGGATAACATGATGGCTGTTAGAGGCCTAAGAGGAACATTGACCTGCTGTTCAGGTTGTTTCCGCCACCAGGGAGAGAATAAAACATGCAGGATGTCGGGGAACCAGGACCGACTTTGGGCCCCCCTGCATTAGGATTTGATTAAGAATTAAGATTTTTTGTAATTTCTGTCCAATAAAACTATTAATCTATAATCAATAGACAGGTTTATATAAAGGTATAATCCATGTTTCTGTCTCATATTTGTGTCATTAAAAGGACCTGGAACTTTTGTTTTTCCACTGAAAAACAAAGGTGGGGGGCAGTGAGGGACCTGGATAAAGGCTGGGGGGGCGCTGGGCCCAAAAAGGTTGAGAAACACTGGTATAGATACTCAACAACGTTAAAAAGACATTATCAATATGGGAAAAAACCAAGTGAATCAGACTATTTTGAATATAAACAAGAATAAAAAGTATTTTGCTATTTGCTGGTGTGATGATGTAACACCACCAGCAAAAGATTCTGTGATGTCACTAGAGAGGCCGTCTGTGTGATGTCATAATCTACATATATAGAACAGATTCCTGCATGTTTTTCATTGCTATCTCGCTGACTAGTGCAGACAGACGCAAAACATTTTCAGATCAACCTTTCAGGTCATTTAGAAATCGACAGATTTTGCAGAACATATCGAGGGAAAATGTCTAGCATCAGGAGCTAGCATCAGGAGCTAGCATCAGTGGCTAGCATCAGGAGCTAGCATCAGGAGCTAGCATCAGTGGCTAGCATCAGTGGCTAGCATCAGGAGCTAGCATCAGTGGCTAGCATCAGGAGCTAGCATCAGGAGCTAGCATCAGTGGCTAGCATCAGTGGCTAGCATCAGGAGCTAGCATCAGGGGCTAGCATCAGGGGCTAGCATCAGTAGCTAGCATCAGGGGCTAGCATCAGTAGATAGCATCAGTAGCTAGCATCAGTAGCTAGCATCAGGGGCTAGCATCAGTAGCTAGCATCAGGGGCTAGCATCAGTAGCTAGCATCAGGAGCTAGCATCAGTAGCTAGCATTAGGGACTAGCATCAGGGGCTAGCATCAGGGGCTAGCATCAGGGGCTAGCATCAGTAGCTAGCATCAGGAGCTAGCATCAGGGGCTAGCATCAGGGGCTAGCATCAGTGGCTAGCATCAGTAGCTAGCATCAGTGGCTAGCATCAGTGGCTAGCATTAGGGACTAGCATCAGGGGCTAGCATCAGGGGCTAGCATCAGGGGCTAGCATCAGTGGCTAGCATCAGTAGCTAGCATTAGGGACTAGCATCAGGGGCTAGCATCAGGGCTAGCATCAGGGGCTAGCATCAGTGGCTAGCATCAGTAGCTAGCATTAGGGGCTAGCATCAGTAGCTAGCATCAGGGGCTAGCATCAGTAGCTAGCATCAGGGGCTAGCATCAGTAGCTAGCATCAGTAGCTAGCATCAGTAGCTAGCATCAGGGGCTAGCATCAGTAGCTAGCATCAGGGGCTAGCATCAGTAGCTAGCATCAGGAGCTAGCATCAGTAGCTAGCATTAGGGACTAGCATCAGGGGCTAGCATCAGGGGCTAGCATCAGGGGCTAGCATCAGTAGCTAGCATCAGGAGCTAGCATCAGGGGCTAGCATCAGGGGCTAGCATCAGTGGCTAGCATCAGTAGCTAGCATCAGTGGCTAGCATTAGGGACTAGCATCAGGGGCTAGCATCAGGGGCTAGCATCAGGGGCTAGCATCAGTGGCTAGCATCAGTAGCTAGCATTAGGGACTAGCATCAGGGGCTAGCATCAGGGGCTAGCATCAGTGGCTAGCATCAGTAGCTAGCATTAGGGGCTAGCGCTGCAGCTGCACAGAGGACGTGTCACGTCTTTGCTGTGTGGAGTTTGCATGTTCTCCCAGTGTCTGCGTGGGTTTTTCTCCAGGCGCTCTGGTTTTCCTCCACAGCCCCTAAAACATGCAGGTTAGGTCAATTGGTCAGTGTAAATTGTCCCCAAAAGAGTTTGAAAAACTGAAAGAATTGGTTTAAAATCAGCTAAGGGTCGTGTCGCATCAGCTCTACATCTCAGACTGTTCACAACTCTTTTTTAATCTCTCTCTCATTCTCTCTTATTCTTAAATAATACATAAGTTACTTAATGTACATAAATGCACACACACACACACACATCCCCTCCATGGCTGCCACCTTATCATGGTGGAGGGTTTGAGTGTCCCAGTGATCCTAGGAGCTGTAGGGGCTTCATGCCTCTGGTTGGGCTCAGTTTGGAGTATTTACCTCCAAACTAGATATTTAGTTTGAAGCTAAATACTTTGTTGGAAAAAGTAAATATTTAGCTTGCTAATTGAATATTATGACTCTAATATTTAATATTCAATTATAAAAAGTGTTTATGATTGACACTTTATGACACTGTCATAGTGTTTATGACACTATGACAGTGTCATAAACACTATGACAGTGACAAACGCTATGACAGTGTCATAGTCCCATCCATCCATCCATCCATCCATTTTCTTCCTCTTATCCTGGTCGGGTCTCGGGGGCAGCAGCTTCAGAAGTGAGACCCAGACTTCCCTCCCCAGCCACGTCTTCCAGCTCCTCCATGAACCCCAAGGCGTCCCAGGCCAGCCGAGAGACATCGTCCCTCCAGGTGTTCCTGGTCTCTCCTCCTCCCGGTGGGACCTGAACTCCTCACCAGGAGGCGTCCAGGAGGCATCCTGACCAGATGCCCGAGCCTCAACTGGCTCCTCTGGACGTGGAGGAGCAGCGGCTCTACTTTGAGTCCCTCCCGGATGACCGAGCTTCTCACCCTATCTCTAAGGGAGAGCCCGGCCACCCTGAGGAGGAAACCCATTTCAGCCGCTTGTATCCGTGATCTGGTTCTTTCGGTCATGACCCAAAGCTCATGACCATAGATGAGGGTGGGAACGTAGATCGACCGGTAAATCGAGAGCTTCGCCTTTTGACTCAGCTTCTCTTCACCACGACGGACCGGTACAGCGCCGCTTCACGGCAGACGCCGCCCCAATCCGCCTGTCGATCTCCCGCTCCCTTCTTCCCTCATTCGTGAACAAGATCCCCAGATACTTAAACTCCTCCACTTGAGGCAGAACGACCCCCCTGACCCGGAGAAGGACCTCTACCCTTTTCCGGCTCAAGACCATGGCCTCGGATTTGGAGGCACTGAGCCTCATCCGGGCTGTGAACAGCTCCAGCGAGAGCCGCAGATCACGATCTGATGAAGCCATCAGGACCACATCATCCGCAAAAAGCAGAGATGCGATCCTAAGGCCACCAAAACGGATCCCTCAACACCTCGGCTGGTCTAGAGATTCTGTCCATGAAAGTAATGAACAGAATCGGTGACAAAGGGCAGCAGCCTTGGCGGAGTCCAACTCTCACCGGAAACGAGCCCGACTTACTGCCGGCAATGCGGACCAGACTCTGACACCGGTCATACAGGGACCTGACAGCCCGTATCAAAGGGCCGGTACCCCAGACTCCCGGAGAACCCCCCACAAGGCCCCCCGAGGGACACGGTCGAACGCCTTCTCCAAGTCCACAAAACACATGTAGACTGGTTGGGCGAACTCCCAGAACCCTCCAGGACCTGCTGAGGGTGTAGAGCTGGTCCAGTGTTCCAGAACCAGAACCACACTGCTCTTCCTGAATCCGAGGTTCGACTATCCGACGGACCCTCCTCTCCAGGACCCCTGAATAGACCTTTCCAGGGAGGCTTAAGAGTGTGACCCCTCTGTAATTGGAGCACACCCTCCGGTCCCCCTTTTTAAACAGGGGGACCACCACCCCCGGTCTGCCAATCCAGAGGAACTGCCCCCGATGTCCATGCGATATTGCAGAGTCGCGTGAGCCAACACAACCCTACAACATCCAGAGCCTTAAGGAACTCCGGGCGGATCTCATCCACCCCCGGGGCCCTGAGGCCACTGAGGAACTTTTTGACCCCTCGGCGACTTCGTCCCCAGAGATTGGTACAACGTTGGTGGGATTGAGGAGGTCTTCGAAGTATTCCGCCCACCGACCCACAACATCCCGAGTCGAGGTCAGCAGCCACCATCCCCACTGTAAACAGTGTTGGTGCTGCACTGCTTCCCCCTCCCGAGACGCCGGATGGTGGACCAGAATCGCCTCGAAGCCGTGCGGAAGTCTTTCTCCATGGCCTCTCCAAACTCCTCCCACGCCCGAGTTTTGGCCTCAGCGACCCGAGCCGCATGCCGCTTCGCCCGCCGGTACCATCAGCTGCTTCTGGAGTCCCACAGGCCAAAAAGACCCCATAGGACCTTCAGCTTGACAGCATCCCTCACCGAAGGTGTCCACCAACGGGTTCGGGGGTTGCCACCGCGACAGGCACCAACGACCTTGCGGCCACAGATCCGATAAGCCGCCTCGGCGATGGAGGAACAGAACATGGTCCACTCAGACTCAATGTCCCCCACCTCCCCCGGAACGTGTTCGAAGTTCTGCCGGAGGTGGGAGTTGAAGCTCCGTCTCACAGACTCCGCCAGACGTTCCCAGCAGACCCTCACTACACGTTTGGGCTGCCAGGTCTGACCGGCTTCCTCCCCCACCACCGGAGCCAACTCACCACCAGGTAGTGGTCAGTGGACAGCTCCGCCCCTCTCTTCACCCGAGTGTCCAAGACATACGGCCGCAGATCCGATGAAACGACGACAAAATCGATCATCGAACTGCGGCCTAGGGTGTCCTGGTGCCAAGTGCACGTATGGACACCCTTATGCTTGAACATGGTGTTCGTGATGGACAAACTGTGACGAGCACAGAAGTCCAACAACAGAACACGACTCGAGTTCAGATCAGGGGGGCCGTTCCAACCAGGCCCCTCCAGGTCTCACTGCCCACGTGAGCGTTGAAGTCCCCCAGCAGAACAAGGGAGTCCCCAGGAGGGACATCTCCAGTCCCCCTCTAAGGACTCCAAGAAGGGGGGTAATCTGAACTGTTGTTCGGCCCGTAAGCACAGACAACAGTCAGAACCTGTCCCCCCACCCGTAGGCGGAGGGAGGCTACCCTCTCGTTCACCGGGGTAAACCCCAACGTACAGGCGCCAAGATGGGGGGCAACAAGTATGTCCACTCCTGCCCGGCGTGGGACCCCGGTGACCCGCGTCCGGGCGAGGGAACGGCAGGTTCAAAGTTCGTTTCCATCAAAAGGGTCTTTTGATGGAAACGATGCTAGCTCTGATGCTAGCCCCTGATGCTAGCTACTGAAGCTAGCCCATGATGCTAGCTACTGAAGCTAGCCCTGATACTAGCCCCTGATGCTAGCCCCTGATGCTAGCTCCTGATGCTAGCTACTGAAGCTAGCCCTGATGCTAGCTACTGAAGCGAGCCCCTGATGCTAGCCCCTGATGCTAGCTACTGAAGCTAGCCCCTGATGCTAGCCCCTGATGCTAGCTCCTGATGCTAGCCCCTGATGCTAGCCCCTGATGCTAGCCCCTGATGCTAGCTCCTGATGCTAGCCCCTGATGCTAGCTCCTGATGCTAGCCCCTGATGCTAGCTACTGAAGCTAGCCCCTGATGCTAGCTACTGAAGCTAGCCCCTGATGCTAGCTACTGAAGCTAGCCCCCGATGCTAGCCCCTGATAGCTAGCTCCTGATGCTAGCTACTGAAGCTAGCCCTGATGCTAGCTACTGAAGCTAGCCCCTGATGCTAGCCCCTGATGCTAGCTACTGAAGCTAGCCCCTGATGCTAGCCCCTGATGCTAGCTCCTGATGCTAGCTCCTGATGCTAGCCCCTGATGCTAGCCCCTGATGCTAGCCCCTGATGCTAACCACTGCAGCTACGTGCTGCCCACTTTTTTTCTATTTCTAATTTATCTGAAAGTTTGGATATTTTGTTGAATTGGGTTAGGAGGGGATCTTGTTTTTAGTGGAGGACAAAAACTGGCCTTTTTAAATGTCCTCATGATGGAGAGTCGCATGGCAGGATGGTTAAAGATGTTCTCGGCTCACTCTTTTCTACCTTTCTTCGATTTCTTTAAACCCATAAATTTTTGCATTCTCTTCCATATTGAGAGCTTCGATTTCTTCCGTTTTCCATCCTTCATGTTCTCCAAATCCTGCTGGATGGATCCTGCAGCAAAGTCTCTGGATTCCAAATACGTTGGAGAACCTGATGAGGGTTTTTCTGAGAAATCCTCCTCAGAAGAAACATCTTGCTGTAAAACATCAACATGCTCAGGTTGGATCTCTTTCTCCTCCTCTGGACCATCTTCAAAGTCTTCATGTGGTTTTTGGTGGAGATCCTCTTTCTCATCTGTCAGAGAGTCAACCAGCTCTAGATCCTCGTTTACAGTTTCTAAACTAATGTTTCTCTCCAAGCTCTGCTGATATTTTTCTAGTTCTTCTTTCAGTGCAGCCACATCTGTTTCATACCTGCACTGCAGCACCTGGTATGAATCCTTCATCTGCTCCAGCTCCGTCTGCGTGTCCCTTTCCCTCTCCTGCAGGATTTGTACTTCCTTTGCTGTGTCTTCTTGGATCGTGGCGTTTAGGACTTTCATCTTGTTGAGAAGCACCATGTCCTCTAAGTGAGCTTTTGTCTCCTGAATTCTGTCTATCTGAAGCTTTTCCACCTGCTGTTGAAGTGAAATATGGTTTGTTTCACTCTGGGCCAAATCACATTTTAGATCTTTTGTGATCTTGTTGAATTTCTCCTGCAGAGTCTGGACTTCTTTAGTCACTGCTTCATATTTCATTTTGTAGATTTGCTCAAGTTCTTTCTTTGCTTGGTCTGAATTGGCTTGTCTTTCATCCTCCAGTTCTTTCTTAGATGTTTCCAGTTGGACTTTAAGTCCAGAAACATCTGCATCATGCTGCTGTCTGAGTTCTTCATACAAATGTTTCACTTGGTCCAATTCCTCCTGTAAACTGTCTTTGCTGCTTTGCAGAAACTTTATTGTTTGATAGATAAACTCTTGCTCTTCCCTCAGTATGTTCATTTCCTCCAGGTCTGTCATTGCTCTGTCTGAATTGGCTTTTCTTTCGCGCTCCAGCTCTGTCTCATATATTCCAGTTGGACTTTAAGTCCAGAAACATCTGCGTCATACTGCTGTCTGAGTTCTTCATTCGAACGTTTCACCTGGTCCAATTGCTCCTGTAATCTCTCTTTGCTGACTTTCAGAAACACAAACTCTTTGGTTTATAGATAAAGTCTCGATCTTCTGTCAGTTTCTCGATTTTCTCCAGGTCTCTCATTGCTCTATCTGAGCTGGCTTGTCTTTCATCCTCTAGATCTTTCTCAGATGCTTCCAGTTGGGCTTTCAGACCACAAACTTCTTCCAATTCTTCCTGTAAACAGTTTTCAACGTTGCTCTGCCTCACTACACCAACGCCGGATTCAGACTTGGAGCAAAGCTCGTTGTGGGAACTCTGGAGTCTGTCCAGCTCGTCTTGCAGGGTCTTGTTTCTGTCTTTCTCAGCCTGGATTTCTGATGTAAATGCCTCCTGGCTGAGGAGGTGGGCCACCTTTAACTCTACAAAGTCTTGTTGGAGCTGCTTCTTGTTCTTATGTCTTATATCGTTGTCCACCTTGGAAGCAAGGACGGCAGCGTTAAGTGCTGGATCACTAATCATCTCCATCGTCCCCAGTTCCCTCTGTGTCTCTCTGCCCTTGTTGATAAAAACCTCTTTAAGATCTTTCTGCCTCTTTAGCTGGAGTCTGGTTTCTTCCAGCTCTGCTTCCAGCTGGGCCGTTCTCTGGTCGTCTTTAAACCTTTGGGCTCTCTCCATTTCTAAGAGAGCCCAGCCTCTGGTTTTCCTCGTGTAAAACACTCGGGTGCACAGGAGGAAACCCGCCTGGGACATTTTGATGGACGCCCCTTCTCACCTGGTGTCCCATCATCCCGTTGTAGCTTCTCTGGTTATGATAAGACATTTTCCCTCGATACGTTCTGCAAAATCTGTCGATTTCTAAATGACCTGAAAGGTTGATCTGAAAATGTTTTGCGTCTGTCTGCACTAGTCAGCGAGATAGCAATGAAAAACATGCAGGATTCTGTTCTATATATGTAGATTATGACATCACACAGACGGCCTCTCCAGTGACATCACAGAATCTTTTGCTGGTGGTGTTACATCATCACACCAGCAAATAGCAAAATACTTTTTATTCTTGTTTGTATTCAAAATAACTGAAAACTATTGAAAACTAACTGATTGAAAATAGATTTATTTACTGCATGTTTATGTCTGTTAAAAACACAACAGAGACACAGTCAGATGACTGATTACCTGCGATAACACAGAAATAGTCCAAATAGTTTAGATGCATTTTTATTTTTTCCTATAAGTTTCTGTCTATATCATAGGTTTGTTGTCTTTCTACACTAAAGAAAAAGATATAAAACGTCAGATATTTCACGAGATATTAACATTCATGGAAAAACATTAACATTGTGTTAAAGCAGAAAAATCTGGCGGCCCGTAAGAAAGTTTTACAGTATCAATCATGTCCCTTGAACTGATCAACATTGATTCCCAATCATGATTCCCCTGGACGCCTCCGTACAAGACAATAACTTTGGTGCAACCGATTTTATTTTATTTTTTATATAAACTAGACATGTTAGCATGGTCTATTTCTCCATCTTTAGTTATTTTAGCTCCTTTCTCCTCAGCTCTGACTGTTTATGTTGTGGTTCTGACCCTTATGGACCGAACCAGAACCGAGCTGGAGAGTTTTACTGCTGGAAAAACATAAATAGAAGAAAGACGCAGCCCTCATAGCTAACTTGGTTGTTTTTATTTGCACGTCCACTGAGTGTTAACAAACCCAACACAGAGGTTAGCATCCAGGTCTACAGCAGGGGGCGCTCAAACACACGAAAGCTCTGAGGACAACAGATGGGAAGGAAACCAGCGAACAAATTCACATCTGTACAAATCTACAGTCTGTTGGTCTGCAGGGAGCAGCTCAGCTTCACGATGTTCAGGTGAGGCGCAGGGTGAATGTTTGTGGAGCAGCTGCGGCTTAAACTCGGGTTAAACTGCATCTCTTCTCTGTTCACAGGCGGGGAAACGGCGCCATCTGGTGGCGGATCGCTCACAAACAGGGAGGAGGGAAGGAGCCGGACGGCGGGAAGCAGAGAACAGATGATGAGGCTGTGACCCCAGGAAAAGGTCAACAACCCGGATAATAAACACAACTAAGCAGCCTGATTAAAACCTGAATATATCCAGGAGGTTTTAGTACAGAAGGGCGCCCTCTGGTGGGCTTGTTCATGAATGAACTGGGATTAACACAAACATCCAGAGGTTTTACTTTAGACTTTCTGTAACAAAACATCTTCAGAAATGTTGTCCTGAAGTACCAACTTTTCATTAAGTAACTTTAATGGAAAGTTGCCTTAAACTGCTCCCTGGTCTGAGTGACCAGAACCCAGCTGGGTCTCGTTTCCGGTCCAGAACCACTCTGACATATTTCCTTTTATCTGGGTTAAAGGGGCGTTTTAGTCAAATCAACTTTTTTTGATGTTTCCATCATGTTATAATTTTATACTCATCAGAAACAAACCTGGAGTTTTGCTTTGAGTTTTTCATGAATATTTTTATCTCCATGGCAACCTGCGCAAAACACCTGGGTGGACCAAGCCCCGCCTCCAAAGGCGCAGCTCCTCCCCCTCTCAGCTCCTTCAGACTAGCCAGCAGCAATTAGCCAACATCAGCTGAGCTCATTATAGGAGCTGCTGCTCAGAGCAACGGCGGTAAAAACACTAAAGGGTTAATAGAGGAGCCATGTTGGGACGACTTCCTGGAGGCGGAGCTTCAAGGACCGGAGGGGTTTTTAAAGAGACGGAGGCCCAATTTCAAAGCGTTAAATCTGGAAATTAAATTTCTTTCAGTTATATTTGACAGCATTTTGATAACTGAAGTTGACAAAGTTACTTGATTATATAAATAAAAAACAGCAACATGTCATTGCACTTTAGTTTGACTGTTTTCTACACTATGAACCCAAAAACAGGCAGACGGCCTCTGAATATTCATCCTGACTCCATCCATCAGGTCCTCAGGGTTTCATGTTGCTTTTGTCATTTTCTGCAATCAAAATGGCAAATTTTCTGATGATACTTTTTTCCTTCAAAAACTACATCTAAAGAAAAAAACCCAATAAGAAGCAAGCAGATCGCACACGGAGACACCTGTATCCGTTAAAAACGTTAAAAACAGGAAGAAATCAGGTTATCCTTCACCGGACATTGAGAAAGAAACACCGCCCCCTGCAGGTGGGAGTTAGCATCACTAAAACCCAACGTTTACGATGAGTTTCTTTTGCAGAAAATGTGCAATAAAATTAGAGAGAAAGTGTGTGAGGATCTGATGGTTTAGTGTGAATCAGGAAGAATCTGTGGGCCTGAAAGGGTTAAAACGAGGATCACAGCAGATCTGGACATCTGGCCTCTGCTTCAGCCTCCAGGATAAACCAGGTATGTTACATCAGCTGGGATCAGTCCGCAGCTGTTCGCTGCAGCACTTTGGGGCCGGATGAGACCCGGCATCTTCAGGACTCTGGGGAAGTTCTGGAGCGGGTCAGAACCCGGACCGTCGCAGGCGGGGAGCTGAAAACACAGGAGGTTTTCTCTGCGCGGTGGAGCGTCGCAGAGTCGGAGGATCTGCAGCTCGGAGCTTCACAGACATGCGGCAGGAGGGGGGGGGGGGGGGGGGGGGTCTTCTTCTTCTTCTTCTCTTTAAATGGCGTTTAAATGAAACTGCAGGATTTTTTTCTTAAACTTGCAAAATGTTTCGGTGGCGAAGAGATAATAGAGACGGAGGGTTGGACTATCATCACAGCGGTGTGTGTGCTGCACATCTGGTTACTGTGTGTGTGTGTGTGTGTGTGTGTGTGTGTGTGAGTCTTTGTTTCCCAGTAGGGGTCACTGGTAGAGTCTCAGTTGCTTCTTCCTCCTCCTCTTCCTCAGAAGTCGCTCAGGTTGTGCCACTTGGAGATCTGCCTGCGCGGGTTTTCACACACCTCCCGCCAGTGGGAGGCGCCAGAGGGGCAGGGGCTGTGCAGGCCCAGCAGCAGGCGGCCCAGGACCTCGTTCTTGGTGGTCCGGTCGAAGTCCACCACCAGGAACTCCACGGAGACGTCGGGCAGCAGCTCGGGTGGGATGTCGTAGATGAAGGACTCGTTGAAGACGGGGTTCAACGTGCATTTTTTCACGTGCGTCTTCTTCTTGGCGATGCGCTTACGGCCGTAGAAAACGTTCACCTTCACGTACGGATCTGAGCGCAGAAGAAGAAGAAGAACATGAAGAAGATGAGCTGCAGAGATCAGGATAACAATCTGCTCTTTATTACACAAGACACAAAAACTGGTTTTATTTTTAGCAAATATTTAAACAAGTGACGCCTTTTTGACAAAAATGGAATAAAAACCAAATTAAAGAAGAAACGCTATACATTAATTTTAAAGGTAAAACAAAGTGTGTATTTTTAGTAGATTTTTTTTGTTTATTTAAAAGAATAAAGTCTCAGGACAAAGTTGAAACAGAGATTAAAGAAAAATATGAGAATAAAGTTTAAATATTACAAGAATAATGTGAAACTATAGAATTAAGTTTTAATACCAGGAGAATAAAGTCATAAGAATACAAGAAAGTCATAACATTACGAGAGTGACATCGTAATAAAAAGAAAATAGTCGTAATTTCTCTTTAAAATGACTTTACATCTTTTTTCTGCCCAATATTACTAGTTTATACTATAAAATAATCTCCTAATCTGTTGTAGTTTCAGAAACTTATTGAAAAACCTTCATTATTCCTAAAATAATAAAAACGCATCAATCAGCCATGAATTTTACTTTCCTGCTGTCATGTTTCATGATCATGAGAAGATCATAAAACTGGACCAATAATGAAAACCTGAGTGGTTCGTATTGAGCGAATGCTAGCTGAGTTAGCTCTGCTGGTCGGCTGCTACGGATGGATGATAAAAACCTTCAGGTCTGGATTCATGTGTGACGTCCTGATTGACCTGCTGAGTGTTTCACTCACTGGCTGACAGACCCGTCATGTCCATCTTGGGCAGATGTCTGGCCTTCAGGACGACGACGCTGAGGCGTGGGACACGGGCTGGTAGGACAGCGAGGCCAGCAGCTCACCACGGCTCTCACACTGAGGACCAATAATCAGATTTATCACCAAAAACCAGATTAACACCAATAATCACATTTATCACCAATAACCAGATTAACACCAATAATCACATTTATCACCAATAACCAGGTTAACACCAATAATCACATTTATCACATAACGATTACACCAATAACAGATTACACCAATAACCAGATTAACACCAATAATCATATTTATCACCAATAACCAGATTAACACCAATAATCAGATTTATCACCAATAACCAGATTAACACCAATAATCAGATTTATCACCAAAACCAATTAACACCAATATCAATTTATCACCAAAAACCAGATTAACACCAATAATCAGATTTATCACCAATAACCAGATTAACACCAATAATCAGATTTATCACCAATAACCAGATTAACACCAATAATCAGATTTATCACCAATAACCAGATTAACACCAATAATCAGATTATCACCAATAACCAGATTAACACCAATAATCAGATTTATCACCAATAACCAGATTAACACCAATAATCAGATTTATCACCATATCAGATTTATCACCATAACCAGATTAACACCAATAATCAGATTTATCACCAAATAACCAGATTAACACCAATAATCAGATTTATCACCAATAATCAGATTTATCACCAATAACCAACATTTATCACCAATAATCAACATTTATCACCAATAATCAATTTATCACCAATAATCAATATTTATCACCAATAATCATATTTATCACCAATAATCAATTTATCACAATATTTAATATTTATCACCAATAATCAGATTTAGCACTAATAATCAATATTTATCACCAATAATCAGATTTATCACCATAATCAGATTTATCACCAATATTCAATATTTATCACCAATAATCAGATTTATCACCAATAATCAGATTTATCACCAATAATCAGATTTATCACCAATAATAATTTTATCACCAATAATCAGATTTACACTAATAATCAAATTTATCACCAATAACGATTTATCACCAATAATTTAGATTTTATCACCAATAATCAATATTTATCACCAATAATCAGATTTTATCACCAATAATCAGATTTATCCAATATCAATATTTTATCACCAATATCAATATTTATCACAATAATCAATTTAGCACTAATAATCACATTTACACATAACCGGATTACACCATAATTAGATTTATCACCATAATCAACATTAGCAGCCGACCGAGCAGCTGACCGAAGCAGCTGCAGCCGACCGAGCAGCTGACCGAGCAGCCGCAGCTGACCGAGCAGCCGCAGCTGACCGAGCAGCTGACCGAGCAGCCGCCACGCCGCCGCCGCTCACCTGCATGTTCCTCTTGGTGATGTGCTGGGTCAGGTGGACCCGGCCGGTGCTGGGGTCGACGCCCCTGAGCGGCACCACGGCCTCGCCGATGACGTCGTCGCGGGCGAAGCGGTCGAAGCTGAGCACCAGGAAGTGCAGCGTGAGGTCGGGCAGCGCGCTGTAGGCCACGCCGTAGAAGGTGAAGGTCTCGTCGAACACCGGGTCCAGCGTCTTCCTCAGCACGCGGGTCTTGACCCGGTGCTTCTTCTCCGGCAGGATGGTCATCTTCACGTAGGGGTCGGCGCTGCCGGCCTGCCCCTCCACGGCGGGGAGGCCCCGGGCCCCCGCCACCGTCACCACCAGCGCCTTCTTGGGGAAGTTGTAGTCGACGGCGAGGCTGACGGAGCCCAGGCTGGGCTCCGGCTCCGGCTCCGGGTCGGAGGGGGCGGCCGGGCTGAAGGGCGACGCCGTCTGGCTGCTGCCGGCCGAGCTGCTGTCCAGGCAGCAGTAGTTGGCGCGGACCGGCAGCGCCCGCTCCAGCCGGGCGGAGCCGTGGGCGGGGCCGTGGGCGGGGCCGTGGGCGGGGCCGTGGGCGGAGCCGCGGGCCGGGCCCGACCCGGAGGGCGGCACCAGGTGGCTCATCTGCAGCTGGCCCGGGACGTCCAGGACGTTGTTCTCCGCGTCCACCAGGACCATCCCTCGGCCCGCCGCCGCCGCGGCGCCGGCCGACCCGTCGCGCTCCGACCGCTCGGCGCGGCGGATCCCACGGACGATCCGCTTGCTGCCGCTGAGGGATTCTGGGTAAATGCTGATGCCCTTCAGCATGTGGATGAATTTGTAGGGGGGGTCCTCGGCGTCGCAGTATCGGTCGCCGTGCAGCTTGTAGCGCCCGCTGGCCCGCAGGTACCGGCGCTGACAGAACGACCAGAGCAGGACCAGAACCACCACCACCAGAACCAGGACACCAGCTCCAAGGAAGCCCGCCAGCACCGGGGACATGGCTGGACGGAGACACAGGACACCGAGAGGACAGTCAATACTTCCTGTCTTCAAATCCAGAACATCCTCCACTGACACCGACGGCCGTTAGACCAGAGCATCATCAGCGTAGAGACGCAGCAGACGGTCCGGCAGCGCCGCGACCCGATGACACGACGACCCGATGACGGTGATATGTGGATGTATCGCCTGCCTACCGCCTGCCTATCGTCTGCGTAACGTCTGCGTCTGCGTACCGCCTGCCTATCGCCTGCGTACCGTCTGCCTATCGCCTGCGTACCGTCTGCGTAACGTCTGCGTCTGCGTACCGTCTGCGTATCGCCTGCGTACCGTCTGCGTACCGTCTGCGTAACGTCTGCGTCCGCGTACCGTCTGCCTATCGCCTGCGTACCGTCTGCGTATCGCCTGCGTACCGTCTGCGTCCGCGTACCGTCTGCCTATCGCCTGCGTACCGTCTGCGTACCGTCGGCACAGTGAGTTTCCTTTAATGAAATGAAGGAAACTGAAATGATCATCGTTGATTTTTAAGCTGCTGTTAGAAACCTTGGGTTGACCTTTGACCCCGGCTTTAGGCTTGAAAACCATGTCAGACCTCTGGTTGCATCCCGTTTCTTTTCATCTGGACTTTTGTCAAGAACTCTACAGATGTTTGCTTCCCAAACGAGGCTCTGCTGTGGTTCATAACTAATAATGAATTAATATTAATGCTTAGGACTTTATTGTCTATGTAAAATATCTCAGGAACCAGTTGGACCTTTATGCTGCCAGTGGCACCGGAGTCTGTTGAGCAGGACGGATGAACTGGACCCTAGATGGTCGAGATCCATCATCAGTAAGAACAAAGACTGAGTGAGGCAGTGAAACATGAGGACAACGTTGATCTGGAGATGAATCCGACGTTTGGAGACAGAAAAACCTGAACTGGGAAGATTTTCATGTTGAAAGCAGGAAAATAAAGCTGGAAACTGAAACTGCTGGTGAGGCTTGAGCTGCCCAGGAGAGGAGAGCAGCCTCTGGCTGCAGCACACAGTGCAGCACTTCTGTCTGCAGCACACAGTGCAGCCCTTCTGTCTGCAGCACACAGTGCAGCACACAGTGCAGCACCTTTGTCTGCAGCACACAGTGCAGCACTTCTGTCTGCAGCACACAGTGCAGCCCTTCTGTCTGCAGCACACAGTGCAGCACACAGTGCAGCACCTCTGTCTGCAGCACACAGTGCAGCACTTCTGTCTGCAGCACACAGTGCAGCCCTTCTGTCTGCAGCACACAGTGCAGCACACAGTGCAGCACCTTTGTCTGCAGCACACAGTGCAGCACCTCTGTCTGCAGCACACAGTGCAGCACCTCTGTCTGCAGCACACAGTGCAGCACACAGTGCAGCACCTCTGGCTGCAGCACACAGTGCAGCACTTCTGTCTGCAGCACACAGTGCAGCCCTTCTGTCTGCAGCACACAGTGCAGCACACAGTGCAGCACCTTTGTCTGCAGCACACAGTGCAGCACTTCTGTCTGCAGCACACAGTGCAGCCCTTCTGTCTGCAGCACAGTGCAGCACACAGTGCAGCACCTCTGTCTGCAGCACACAGTGCAGCACTTCTGTCTGCAGCACACAGTGCAGCCCTTCTGTCTGCAGCACACAGTGCAGCACACAGTGCAGCACCTTTGTCTGCAGCACACAGTGCAGCACCTCTGTCTGCAGCACACAGTGCAGCACCTCTGTCTGCAGCACACAGTGCAGCACCTCTGTCTGCAGCACACAGTGCAGCACACAGTGCAGCACCTTTGTCTGCAGCACACAGTGCAGCACCTCTGACTGCAGCACACAGTGCAGCACTTCTGTCTGCAGCACACAGTGCAGCACACAGTGCAGCACCTTTGTCTGCAGCACACAGTGCAGCACCTCTGTCTGCAGCACACAGTGCAGCACCTCTGTCTGCAGCACACAGTGCAGCACACAGGGCAGCACCTCTGTCTGCAGCACACAGTGCAGCACTTCTGTCTGCAGCACACAGTGCAGCACACAGTGCAGCACCTCTGTCTGCAGCACACAGTGCAGCCCTTCTGTCTGCAGCACACAGTGCAGCACACAGTGCAGCACCTTTGTCTGCAGCACACAGTGCAGCACCTCTGTCTGCAGCACACAGTGCAGCACCTCTGTCTGCAGCACACAGTGCAGCACCTCTGTCTGCAGCACACAGTGCAGCACACAGTGCAGCACCTTTGTCTGCAGCACACAGTGCAGCACCTTTGTCTGCAGCACAGTGCAGCACCTCTGTCTGCAGCACACAGTGCAGCACACAGTGCAGCACCTTTGTCTGCAGCACACAGTGCAGCACCTTTGTCTGCAGCACAGTGCAGCACCTCTGTCTGCAGCACACAGTGCAGCACCTCTGTCTGCAGCACAGTGCAGCACCTCTGTCTGCAGCACACAGTGCAGCACACAGTGCAGCACCTTTGTCTGCAGCACACAGTGCAGCCCTTCTGTCTGCAGCACACAGTGCAGCACACAGTGCAGCACCTTTGTCTGCAGCACACAGTGCAGCACCTCTGTCTGCAGCACACAGTGCAGCACCTCTGTCTGCAGCACACAGTGCAGCACCTCTGTCTGCAGCACACAGTGCAGCACACAGTGCAGCACCTTTGTCTGCAGCACACAGTGCAGCACCTTTGTCTGCAGCACAGTGCAGCACCTCTGTCTGCAGCACACAGTGCAGCACACAGTGCAGCACCTTTGTCTGCAGCACACAGTGCAGCACCTTTGTCTGCAGCACAGTGCAGCACCTCTGTCTGCAGCACACAGTGCAGCACCTCTGTCTGCAGCACAGTGCAGCACCTCTGTCTGCAGCACACAGTGCAGCACACAGTGCAGCACCTTTGTCTGCAGCACACAGTGCAGCACCTCTGACTGCAGCACACAGTGCAGCACTTCTGTCTGCAGCACACAGTGCAGCACACAGTGCAGCACCTTTGTCTGCAGCACACAGTGCAGCACCTCTGTCTGCAGCACACAGTGCAGCACCTCTGTCTGCAGCACACAGTGCAGCACACAGTGCAGCACCTCTGTCTGCAGCACACAGTGCAGCACTTCTGTCTGCAGCACACAGTGCAGCACACAGTGCAGCACCTCTGTCTGCAGCACACAGTGCAGCCCTTCTGTCTGCAGCACACAGTGCAGCACACAGTGCAGCACCTTTGTCTGCAGCACACAGTGCAGCACCTCTGTCTGCAGCACACAGTGCAGCACCTCTGTCTGCAGCACACAGTGCAGCACCTCTGTCTGCAGCACACAGTGCAGCACACAGTGCAGCACCTTTGTCTGCAGCACACAGTGCAGCACCTTTGTCTGCAGCACAGTGCAGCACCTCTGTCTGCAGCACACAGTGCAGCACACAGTGCAGCACCTTTGTCTGCAGCACACAGTGCAGCACCTTTGTCTGCAGCACAGTGCAGCACCTCTGTCTGCAGCACACAGTGCAGCACACAGTGCAGCACACAGTGCAGCACACAGTG
This sequence comes from Poecilia picta, assembly GCA_033032245.1. Taxonomy (NCBI): domain Eukaryota; kingdom Metazoa; phylum Chordata; class Actinopteri; order Cyprinodontiformes; family Poeciliidae; genus Poecilia; species Poecilia picta. The sequence goes on along the minus strand of CM065368.1, from coordinate 1,096,113 downwards.
CAGCACCTTTGTCTGCAGCACACAGTGCAGCACCTTTGTCTGCAGCACAGTGCAGCACCTCTGTCTGCAGCACACAGTGCAGCACACAGTGCAGCACACAGTGCAGCACCTTTGTCTGCAGCACACAGTGCAGCACCTTTGTCTGCAGCACACAGTGCAGCACCTCTGTCTGCAGCACACAGTGCAGCACCTTTGTCTGCAGCACACAGTGCAGCACCTTTGTCTGCAGCACACAGTGCAGCACACAGTGCAGCACACAGTGCACCTCTGTCTGCAGCACACAGTGCAGCACACAGTGCAGCCTTGTTGTCCTGATGCTCCGACTCGCTGCAGCAGCCCGACTGCAGCGTGGAAACAAAACCCGACGATTTAAACAGAGACACAAACCTGGTTCAACTCGTCTTCAACTCAGTTTGAGGTAAAAACACGACGGATGAGCATCAGGATAAAAGGAGCTGCAGCCAGTAGAGCCTGGAAGCTTTCGTCCGTTTCCGGCTTCCATTCAGACTCCAGCGGATGATGTCATGTTTGGGAAGAGTTGGAACAGCTCAGCTCACTGCTTAGCAACACACACACACACACACACACACACACACACACACACACACACACACACACACACACACACACACGAGCTCTGTGTGTGTGTGTGTGTGTGTGATTCACTGATTCTGCCGCTGAAAAACCTCCTGATTCTCTGTAATGTTTGGTTTGAGTGAAGTAGTTTCTGATTGGTCCAACCGTCTTCTCCAAAAATGTTCATTTTCCTCTAAAATATAATTTTACATCAACAGGTGATTTTCACAGAGTCTTCAGCTGAAATGTTGAGATACTTCAGAACTTTTCCACCATATTTATAATGTATTATTCAAAATATTTCCTGAACATGACTTTGTTCTGTTGCAGCGGATCCGATTTGGCACAAAACTGGACTTTAACCGGACCAGAGAGGGAGTGATAACCGTCTGTATCGGGTCCAGAACCGATCAGTAACCTGCTGAAAATCAGACGATGCATCAGAAACTCCCAGGTTTCTCCAGGTCCGTAAACGAGACATCAAACGGTTCCTACTTAAAGCTGGGCGGCAAAAACCTTTAGTTCTAGGTAACAATGTGCAGAAATACTAACACCACATGAACCTTTTCACATTTTCTCTGAAGTTCATTTGCACATCATGGGATGATTGGACCCCTGCAGGTTAGAATGGCCTCAATCCAGGGAGGATTAATCAGCCGTCGCTTCGTACCAGGCTTCTCTGTTTCTCCTTAGCAGCTCAACACTGCGGACGAAGTCAGCGTCAGGTGGGGCGGGGCCATTATGGGCCTAACGAGTCCCGGCCTGACAGTCACGGGCCCTAACGAGTCACGTGGCACCCTGACGATGTACACGGGCCCTAACGGGTCACCGGCCAACTCACGTGAGGTCACCGGGCCTGACGAGTCACGGGGCGCCTGAGAGTCACCGGGCTCTGACGATTCACCGGCTTCCTGCGACGTCACGGACCTAAGAGTCACCGGGCCTGAACGAGTTACGGCTAACGAGTCACGGGCCCTGACGTCACGGCCCTGACGGTCACCGGGCCCCTGACGGTCACCGGGCCCACGACAGTCACACGCCCACATCACGCCCGACAGTCACCGGGCTCTGACGAGTGTCACGGGCCTGCGATGTCGGTCCACTGAGTCTCCGGGCCCCTGACGAGATAAACCGGGCCCTGATCTCTGTACGTGGCCTTAAGAGTTCCGGGCACTGAAGTCACCGGCTCCCTAAAGTCACGGGCCCTGACGAGTCACCAGGGCCCCTAACGGTGATTTCCAGGTCCAGCTGAAATGGATTTCAACCCGCACTCCTAACGTGAGGTCCATTGGGCCCTAAACGAGTCAACCGGGCCCTAGAGTCACGGGCCCCTGACGAGTCACGCAGTGGGCCCTACGAGTCACCGGCCTGACAGGTCACCGGCCTGACGAGTCAACGGGCACCTAACGGTCCCGGGCCCTAAGGGTCACGGCCTTAACGGGTCACGGCCCTGACGTTCACCGGGCGCCAAAGTACCGCCTGACGAGTACAAGGGCCAAACGGGTCACCGGCCCCTAACGGGTCACCGGGTCCTGACGAGTCTCATGGCCTGACGAGTCACCGGGCCCTGAGAGTCACGGGACCCCTGACAGTCACGGCCTGACGAGTCCGGGCCCCTGACGAGTCCAGGAGCTCCTAACGAGTCCCCGGGCCCCTGACGTATCCCGGCCTGACGAGTTCACCGGCCCCTAACGAGTCACCGGCCTGAGAGTCACCGGGCCTACGAGTCACGGGCCCTGACAGTCCCCGGGCCCTAACGAGTCACCGGCCCCTAACGGTCACCGGGCCCCTAACGGGTCACCGGGCCCCTGACGAGTCACCGGGCCCCTGACGAGTCACCGGGCCCCTAACGAGTCACCGGGCCCCTGACGGGTCACCGGGCCCCTGACGAGTCACCGGGCCCCTAACGGGTCTCCAGGCCCCTAACGGAGTCACCGGCCCCTGACGAGTCACCGGGCCCCTAACGGGTCACCGGGCCCCTAACGGGTCACCGGGCCCCTAACGAGTCACCGGCCCCTGACGAGTCACCGGGCCCCTAACGGGTCACCGGGCCCCTAACGGGTCACCGGGCCCCTAACGAGTCACCGGCCCCTGACGAGTCACCAGACCCTAACGGTCACGGGCCCTAACGGGTCACCGGGCCCCTAACGGGTCACCGGGCCCCTGACGAGTCACGGGCCCTAACGGGTCCCCAGGCCCTGACGAGTCACCGGGCCCCTAACGAGTCACCGGGCCCCTGACGAGTCACCGGGCCCTTAACGGGTCACGGGCCCCTAACGGTCACCGGGCCCCTGACGAGTCACCGGGCCCTAAGGGAGTCCCAGGGCCCCTGACGAGTCACCGGCCCTAACGAGTCACCGGGCCCCTGACGAGTCACCGGGCCCTGACGAGTCACCGGGCCCCTGACGAGTCACCGGGCCCCTAACGAGTCACCGGGCCCCTACAAGGTCACCGGGCCCCTGACGAGTCACCGGGCCCCTAAACGAGTCACCGGGCCCCTAACGAGTCACGGGCCCCTAACGGGGTCACCGGCCCCTAACGGGTCACGGGCCCTAACGAGTCACCGGCCCCTAACGAGTCACCGGGCCCCTGACGAGTCACCGGGCCCCTGACGAGTCACCGGGCCCTGACGAGTCACCGGGCCCCTAACGAGTCACCGGGCCCTGACGAGTCACCGGGCCCCTAACGGGTCACCGGGCCCCTAACGGGTCACCGGGCCCCTGACGAGTCACCGGGCCCCTAACGAGTCTCCAGGCCCTGGGTCACCGCCCTACGAGTCACCGGGCCCCTGACGAGTCACCGGGCCCCTGACGAGTCACCGGGCCCCTGACGAGTCACGGGCCCCTAACGAGTCACGGGCCCCTGACAAGTCACCGGGCCCCTGACGAGTCACCGGGCCCCTACGGGTCACCGGGCCCTTACGATCAACGGCACCTACGGGTCACGGCCCTACGAGTCACCGGGCCCCTAACGAGTCACCGGGCCCCTAACGAGTCACCGGGCCCCTGAGAGTCACCGGGCTGACGAGTCCCCGGGCCCCTAACGAGTCACCGGGCCCCTGACGAGTCACCGGGCCCCTGACGAGTCACCGGGCCCCTAACGGGTCATCCAGGCCCTGCGAGTAACGGGCCTACAGTCACGGGCCCCTACGGGTCACCGGGCCCTGACGAGTCACCGGGCCCCTAACGAGTCACCGGGCCCCTACGAGTCACCGGGCCCCTAACGAGTCACCGGGCCCTTAATGAATCACTGGGCCCCTAACGAGTCACCATTTCGGCTAAACCGTGAGTGAAACAGTCACTGGGACTGACTAGTATATATTCCATTGGGGAAGGAAACTAACATTAAATACACCTTTCTCAGCAGGTGGGGGCCACTTTGTCTGTCTACAGTCAGACATTTAAGAGACTTGGAACCGTTCTGGTACCTCCAGACCCGGACCCCCATCGCCCCCCTGCCCCCCCACGGCCCCCCGTGGCCCCAACATCAGGAATGAGTCACTTTAATCTGATTTTAGGTTAGAAAACCAAACCTAGATGTCCGGATCGGCCCAGATTCCCTGGTTCTAACCCAGATGCCTCTACAGACTGAATACAGATCCAAAGGTCCCTGATCTCATCTCCGTCTTCAAAGACTTCATGGGACAAGGCCGCTTCAGAAAGTCCGTCCACATCAGTGTTTCCTGGATTGTTCCGGATTCTGCTGTTTAAAATGACTCCGGTCCGGTTCTGGACTCCGGTCCGGTTCTGGACTCCGGTCCGGTTCTGGACTCCGGTCCGGTTCTGGACCGCCTCACCCCCAGAAAACAGATCATTTATTCCTCCGCGTCAGCAGCGACAACTCCAGCGGGACAAAGATGGGTTTATCAGGACAGATGATTCCTCTGTCGCAGGGAACAGACATGACGTCAGCCTCCACCCTCCCGTTACTGGCACGCGACGCGCACGCGCGAGAGGGCGGCAGACTGCGCGTGGGAACGCGCCCTGTTTTTTTTTTGGTTTTTTAAACCCACCCGAGTTTGGGCTGATTTAAACCTCCGTGGGGTCAGACTGACACGAACAATCACGTCACAGATCAGTAAACGGAAAGATGACGCTGTTCCTTTAAAATGCTCCGTCCACGATCTGTCCAATATTTACACGACAATGTTTAAAAATCACTAAACTCAGAGGAACATCCGGGCCTGGAGAGGCTGCAGTGATTTACCAACACCTGATGTTTCCCCCCAAAAACCTTAAAAACTCTAATTACACACATTTAAAACGGAGAGTCCTGGTGTTAAAACCTGATATTTCCCCCAAAAACCTTTAAAAACTCTAATTACACACATTTAAAACGGAGAGTTCTGGTGTTAAAACCTGATATTTCCCCCAAAAACTTTAAAAACTCTAATTACACACATTGAAAACGAGAGTTCTGGTGTTAAACTGATATTCCCCAAAAACCTTAAAAACTCTAATTACACACATTGAAAACGGAGCGTCCTGGTGTTACACCGAGGAAAGGCTCGGACTGCGGCCCGGTTCTCACCGTAGGCGGGTCCCAGCTCGATGATGTCCGCCATTTTGAGGTTCAGAGGAGGTTCGGATCCCGGCCGAAAGACGCGCAGAGATGGAGGAGGAACCGACGGGCTGTTACTTCACATCCAGACAGGAGGGAAACCAGCAGGGAGGAATCACCGGAGACGCGCCTCTGGCCCGGGGGACAAAGCCTTCATGTGTCCGCGGACGGAGCAGCGTCGGCCCGCGCAGTCCGCCTGATTCACTGCGGAGGGATGATGGGGATGCAGGGCGCCTGCGCGGAGCTGCCGAGAGGAGGCTGCACGAAGATCGTCTGTGCGAAGCGATGACTCACTGAAATGAAGTTACAATAAAAATGTGTTTTTTTATTATAGGTTTCAGTTAAGTAATACGATATTACATTATTCTTTCACCATCTACAATATCAATATTAAGAATTCTGAATTAATGAGTTACAGCATTAATTTCCTTTTAGAATAAATAAAGTATGTTTAGTGGCAGAGTTGGTAGAACTGTTGCCTTACAAGAAGCAGGTCCTGGGTTTGATTCCCAGTCTCAGGTCTTTCAGCTTGGAGTTTACAGGTTAATTGGTTTCTCTAAACCAAAGTGGGTCCTGGAGGGTCGACATCCTGCAGGTCCATGTTCCTCTTAGGCCTCTGATGAGCTTCATTTGATCAAGGTGTGTTAAACCAGGGAGAGACTCAAACATGCAGGATGCCTTTGGAGACCCCTGCTCTAAATTGTCCCTAGTGTGTGTGTGTGTGTGTGTGTGTGTGTGTGTGTGTGTGTGTGTGTGTGTGTGTGTGTGTTGCCCTGTGACAGACTGGAGAGGCACCAGCAACCGTCGGGACCCCATGAGAACAAGGATGATAGAAAATGGATGGATGGTGTTTGTATCTAGATAATTTTTATTCATGACTGTGTTTCAGTGATTACAGATTAATCCAGGTTGTATAAAGTACTGAAATCTCAGAGTCTAGTAAAAATTTTGGTTCCTCTCCAAAATATGACTTTGGTAAAAGTCCAAGTCACTGAAATGTTACTTGAGTTAAAGTCTTAAAGGATCTGAAGTTTCTTGTACTTCAGTATGGAAATTACTGTAAAAATGGATGAACTCAAGTAATGTAATGAAAAGTATAAGTAAAAAGTAAAACAAGGCAAATGCAGTTTGAATGACATTTTTTATATTTTAGTAAACTTGTCAAATACAGTTAAAGTAATAAACACAACCAAGTGCAGGTAAAATTAAACCTGCTAGTAGATAAACCTGCAGCATCATTTAGTTAAGAGAATTAGGTGCTTTAACCACAAGGTTAACTTAACCTGCTTAACCAGCTTCTGACATGAACCATGAGCAAATGTGGTTCATGTCACAATGGAGCCCCATACCAACCCCATGGGGTTGGTATGGGGCTCCATTTGTGTCCAACTTTGTAACAGCCAATCAGTAGGTGGGTCAAAACTCCAGCGTTTCTCTTTCTCGCTGTTTTGTAACGAGTAACTAAACCACACATTGAAAATGTATCAGAGTAAAAGTACGAAATTAAGTTCAGAAATATAGTGAAGTAAAAGTGAAAGTTATCATAAATGTTCATACTCAGGAAAGTATGAAGTACTCCAAGACATACTTAAGTAAAGTAGTGAAGTACTTTTACTTAGTTACTATACAACACTGGATTATAGTAATATTAATTGTATTAAAATTTGTTTTAATCCCATCAGGAAGTTAATAGAAAAGACAATTTTACAAAATGATGTTTTTGTTTTCATTTTTATAAAACTTGAGATTATAGTTTTCTACAAACAACAGAACAACATTTGTTATATTTACTGATTTCTGATGACATAATTGGACTATTACTTGTTTCCTTAAAGCCAGGATGGGTTTGGATTGTTCTCCCCATGATAAATTAAACCATCATTTGAAAGCAGCTTTTTGTATTCATTCAGGTTATCTTCACCCAATCTTGATATTTATTTGATCATCTGAAGAAATATAAAGGGGAGGAACACTTTTTCACAGCTGGTATGAAAGAGTGATTCCATCATTTTCAGCTTTCCTGACAAAAATAATAAAAAATACACATTTCTTTGACAATACAGCTTCGATCAACTTGTAGATTATTGACTTATTTGTGAGACATGTTTGATATAAACCCTTCTTTTCTTACTTTTATTAAAAAAGGTATTTTTATTGGGTTAAATACATTTTTACGGAGTGTTTGCGCTGTTGATCGGTGTCTGTCGTCTTCAGAAATGTGGTTGGAGTGAGACATCCCTGCAGCATCCTCTCCTCCTGCATTGGTCCTCCAGGAGAAGGAGACTCCGCCCCCTTGTGGCCGCCCGGATGTTAGATAATAACCAGGAAGTGCCCTTATTTGTCCATGAACGGAACTTAACTGCTGCAGAAATGTTACTGATCCTTTGTTAAAAATAAATACACACATAAATAACATTTAATAAAAAAACAAACTGACTTTAATTTAATTTACTTAAATACACTAAAAGAAGATTGAAATAATCCAAATTTAGAGGCTGAAATCAGCCAAAGGAACATCCAACCTCAGATTTGATTATTGCTTTAATGTTCGGAAGGTGAAAAGAAGCAAAAATAAACCTAAAAGGTGCCAAATATCTGCTAACATGAAAACACCAGACATCATATTAGAGTGAAAAATATATTTTAAGCCAAATCAAAAACACTTAAATGTTCCTGATTCATCTCCTGTTGCAGGTTTCCATTAGCTTTGGTTGTTTATTGTCGTGAGTTTTGAATAAAACTTGGAATAAAAATCATCCACCAGTCGAACCTTTATCCACGTTTCTCTTCTTTGGATCAAACATTTATCTGCAGTGACAGGCGGAAACATGCAGCAAATTCATGAGTGATGCAAGAAAACAAAAATACCAAAGCATCCAAAAAAAATGCTACAAACAAAAAAAACCAACAAATAAAAACTAAAGGCTGAAAATCAAAAGTCCCCCAGACCACCAGGGGGAGTCACAGTCTAGATTAGTACCTTTATAAATATTCTGCTGTTCTATTGTGTGGGGCTGCACAGTGGTGCAGTTGGCAGAGCTGCTGCCCTGCAGCAAGAAGGCCCTGGGCTCAATTCCCAGCCCCCACGCCCCCCCCCGCGCACGGCGGGCCCCCCCCCGGCGCCCCAGGCCCCCCCCCCCCCCCCCCACAGCCCAGAAACACGACCGTCAGGTTAATTGATCTGTCTAAATTGCCCCCAGGTGTGTGTGTGTGGTTGTGTGCCCTGTGTGTCCCTGTGCTGCCCCCCCCCACAGACCGGCGACCCGCCCAGGCGACCCCACCCCCCACCCCGAACGCCAGCCGGAGAGGCAGCAGGACCCCCCAACCCCACCAAGGGACCAGGGTGCATAAAAGATGGATGGATGGATGGATGGATGGATGCTCCATTGTACGGCAAACAACATGAATCTAATCTCTTCTGTCTTCATTTAACTGTCATCTGCAGATCCTGTTTTTCCTGAGGGTCAGATCCTGCATGGTTTAGTGATCGTCTCCCCCTAGTGGTCGGCTGCTGGATTTGCTTGTCTGTCTTTTGTTTTTTTTCTTTTCTGTATTTCTCTGTTTTATGAGTTTTTTGTGTTTGTTTGTTTTGGAGTTTGGATAATTAAGGTTTTTCCTGCACTTTTCTAACTGTCCACCATCGTTTTTGTCAGCTATATTTTCTCTTCAAATACATAAAAACCAGTCAGAAGTCCATGGCGTTCCTGTTTTATTAGCTTCTAGCAGTAAATGTCAACTGTTCAGTGAGTTGGGCTGGAGTTCAGGTTTTTTTGTGGCTGTTTCAGCTGCGGCTCTTCTGGTAGAGATAAAGGCTCCCGGTGATGTACACGGGGCCCTCGTCCCGCCTGCTGGCCTCCACCTGAGGGTCCAGCATGTAGCGCTCCACCTGTTGGGTGGCGACTCGACTCCACAGCCCAACATCCTCCAGCAGCTGCAGCTCTCCCTCCAGATCTGTCCCAAACTCTTTCTCTGCTGAACTCGTGTGGTTTCCTCTCGCCAAGCAGATGAAACCTCCTGCAGAAAGGAAACGGACCGTTTTTGGGGTTTCCAGCATTCCTGCTGGTGCTACATGATGTCGGTACCTGGTTTGGCTGCGTCACAGAGCTCCCTGACGACGCTGACCGGAGCAAAACCAACGCCGAGGCCCCCGACCAGAATCACCAGATCGAATGTACCTGGAACCAGCAAAGAGGAAGAGTGTGAAACCTGAGCCCTGCTGGGTGTGTGTGAAGCAGGAAGGAGATCAGCAGACACCAGTCTGAGCAGGAAGTGGTTCTGTTCCCAGCAGGGCCGGTTGCAGCTCCTGGTAGAGTTTGGTCTTTGCAGCTTCCTCCAGCATTCGTTCGCTGCAGTCCACTCCAACAAAGTTCCTGAACCCCAACTTAAACATCTGAAACGAGATATTAAAGTTTGAGCTCAGGAAATAAAAATCATCCAAACGGTTTCAATGCAACTTTCTTCTCCTTCCAGGTGGAGAAACTCCAGTCCAACCTGTAGATGTCTCTGCTGCACCAGAATTACTGCGTTCACAATTCAACTAATCAAAAACTAATTTTTAAATACTTTTATTGTAGAATAATCTAGTAAGAAATGAAGTGGAATCGCTCTTTAGCCTTCAGCTCAGTAATATTTGGCATGTCTGCTCGGTAACCTCTATCTAAAAACAAAAACCAATGCAACGTGTGACGCTAACAGATATTGAATGACAAACATTTCTCTTGATAAATTTTCCTTTGTCCCTTAGATAGGCCTAACACTAAGGGTAACAAGAATAATGCTAGTTTATCCAATGCTAACATCAACCTGGGAGTTAAAAGCTAGCCATTGTGGATAACTCTGGTATATTATGGGATGTGCATCATCCTTTTTGAAATAAACAACAATCTATGCAAGTGTAATGCAAGTCTAGCCAATGCTGACACCAACTAATTCAAGGCTAACGCCACACTGTCCAATGCTAACACCTGTCTATTCAATGCTAACATTAGCCAATTCTTGAGTAATGCTAGCTTAAGCCAGAGGTTCTCAAAGTGTGGGGCGTGCCCCCTATGGGGGCGGCATGCCATTGCAGGGGGGCGTGGGATGGATGAATTAAAAAAGAAAAAAAAACAACAACAATGAATGCTATGTGTGCTGAGGGTCTGGAAGAGTTTAACAGGGGGTCTCTCTGCCCCCCCCAGACACATATAACAGTCAGTCCAACTCTCCCTACTGTGATCCACAGGGGGGCCCAGGAGGAAAAGTTTGGCAACCACTGGCTTAACCAATGCTATCGGCAACTAATACAACTAATAAATGGACTGAACTTGTATAGCGCTTTATCTAATCATTTTTGACCACTCAAGGCGCTTTACACTAGAGCCACATTCACCCATTCGCACTCACAAACGCTCACACATTTATGCACTGATACGCAGCTCAGTGGGCAATTTGGGGTTTGGTGCCTTGCCCAGGGGCACATCAACATGTGGCAGGAGGAAGCTGGAATTGAACCTGTAACCTTCTGATCACAAGACGACTATTCTATCCACAGAGCCACAGTCGCCCACACAATGTTAATGCTAGCGTCCAGCAGGTGACCACACAAGCCAAGCTAGTCACTAGCCTCTCCAAAGCTAATGTTAGCTAGCGGTGTTCTTGTGACTTGCTAGCCCCCACTGCTCATTAATCGGATAAGTAGCTAGCTGCAGAGACGCTGGCTAACAATTTGGAGCATCATAGTAAAGGGGGCAGTAAAAATTGAAAAGCCTTTTCTTCCGCTCCATAATTTTGCACCATAAAGTCCCAATAAAATACGTTGATGTGTTTACAGCACAGCACCGTCACATTTTACCAGCTTTACGACCTGAGAGGAAAAGAAAAGCTCACCAGTTTAGCCACCAGTCCGGTGCCGCAGGCCACATCCAGAACCCAAACCGTCCCTCGGTCTCCGGAGAAGTTGGCCACCAGGAGATCGATGAGCTGATGTGGAGCGCGGTACTCCAACGTATCCACAAAGTCCTGCAGGGGTCAAAGTTCACAGAGGTCAACCCACATATGAAAGCTGGTTCAGTTTGATCCGGTTCATGCTGAGCATGTATGTGGTGACAGTAGAAAGGAAACCTCCAGTAGAACCAGCCTGCTGATTGGATTTTTAATCTGCTCATTTCTTAAAACAACACAAAAAACAAAAAGTAAAACAACAAAAACTTTCTTCTTGTTTCTTGGGAATCAAACACGAGTGCAGACAGAAGGAAAGGCCTGACCGAGATCTAATAACTGAAGGAACAACGAAGCGTTGCTTAGAAAAACAACCGACATGAGGAAAACAAAAGGATCTGAAAAGGAGGGAAAAAACAAGCTGAAATAAAATATCACAAAAACACTGCAGTTCTTCCAGAAATGGATATTTAGAAGGGCTAATGTAATCCTAGCACTGTGAATGTTATGCTAATGTGATAGTTAGCCGGTTGGACAGATAGCATCATTAGCATGCTGAGTAGTGTGCTAATCAAACACTTCATGAATTACTTCCTCTTCAGGTCAGTGATTTAAAAATGTATTTTTGTTAAAAAATTAACAACAAACTAATTTTTAAAGTGGAATAAAGAAATTTGTAACTGAATGTTTTAAATTAACATTCATGCCAGAAGTTTGGGTTTATGTTTGCTTCCTCCTGAGCCGCAGGCTTTCAGGTTTTCAGGTTTTCAGGCATTTAGGTTTTCACTTTTTCAGGCTTTCAGGTTTTCACTTCTTAAGACTTTCAGGTTTTCACTTTTTTAGGTTTTCAGGCTTTCAGATTTTCACTTTTTCAGGCTTTCAGGTTTTTAGGCTTTCAGGTTTTCAGGCTTTTGGGTTTTCACTTTTTCAGACTTTCAGGTTTTTCAGGCTTTCAGGTTTACACTTCTTAAGACTTTCAGGTTTTCACTTTTTTATGCTTTCAGGTTTTCAGGCTTTCGGGTTTTCACTTTTTCAGGAATTCATGCTTTCAGGTTTTCAGACTTTCACCTTTTTAGGCTTTCAAGTTTTCCGGCTTTCAGGTTTTCAGGCTTTCAAGTTTTCAGACTTTCAGGTTTTCAGGCTTTCAGGTTTTCAGACTTTTAGGTTTTCAGGCTTTCAGGTTTTCAGTTTTTCAGGTTTTCCGGCTTTCAGGTTTTCAGGCTTTCAGGTTTTCAGGCTTTCAGGCTTTCAGGTTTTCCCTTTTTTAGGCTTTCAGGGATTCAGGCTTTCAAGTTTTCAGACTTTCAGGTTTTCAGGCTTTCAGGTTTTCAGACTTTTAGGTTTTCAGGCTTTCAGGTTTTCAGATTTTCAGATTTTCAGGTTTTCAGGCTTTCAGGCATTTAGGTTTTCACTTTTTCAGGCTTTCAGGTTTTCACTTCTTAAGACTTTCAGGTTTTCACTTTTTTAGGTTTTCAGGCTTTCAGATTTTCACTTTTTCAGGCTTTCAGGTTTTTAGGCTTTCAGGTTTTCAGGCTTTTGGGTTTTCACTTTTTCAGACTTTCAGGTTTTCAGGCTTTCAGGTTTACACTTCTTAAGACTTTCAGGTTTTCACTTTTTTAGGCTTTCAGGTTTTCCCTTTTTAGGCTTTCAGGTTTTCAGGCTTTCGGGTTTTTCACTTTTTCAGGAATTCATGCTTTCAGGTTTTTAGACTTTCACCTTTTTAGGCTTTCAAGTTTTCCGGCTTTCAGGTTTTCAGGCTTTCAAGTTTTCAGACTGTCAGGTTTTCAGGCTTTCAGGTTTTCAGACTTTTAGGTTTTCAGGCTTTCAGGTTTTCAGTTTTTCAGGTTTTCCGGCTTTCAGGTTTTTAGGCTTTCAGGTTTTCCCTTTTTTAGGCTTTCAGGGTTTCAGGCTTTCAAGTTTTCAGACTTTCAGGTTTTCAGGTTTTCAGACTTTTAGGTTTTCAGGCTTTCAGGTTTTCAGATTTTCAGGTTTTCAGGCTTTCAGGTTTTCAGGCTTTCAGGTTTTCACTTTTTCAGGCTTTCAGGTTATCAGGTTTTCAGGTTCTATACTTGTATAGTTTTTTATGTTCTCTGGTCTCACCTGTTCGTACCTTTCCGCTCTGCTGTCATAGAACGTCTTGGTCTGCTCCAAGTCGAATCCATTGCAGGACTGAAGGAGGTTCCTCACCTCTGCCAAGTTTCTTCCTTTATTGGACATGATGAAGCCAAAACCTAATCAATCAATCAATCAATCAATCAATCAATCAATCAATCATCAATCAATCAATCAATCCTCATTATCAAACCTGCTCAGAAACAGTCACAGCTGTTAAAAATGACTGTAAAATCTGCACAAAAACTATAAAATCACAACAGGAAAATACTGTAAAATATTTAATTCACAGAAAACTTTGCAAACTGTCAATAAAATGTTTTTGTTGTTTTTACTGCAATAATATGTGAGAATAACCGAATGTATGTGTTAAACCTACAGATGTTGGTAAGAAACAGAGAGATATTCTGTTAATATGACAGAATGTCACATTCTGCTTCAGATGCTGGAAAAACTCCAGTTTTTTCCCGCAGTTGTTTTTGAAAATACCATATTTTGACTTTATTCCGCACGTTTTACTGGATCTTGTTATGTTAACCTTTAACTTTTCTAGAGTTAACAGATCATCAATGTAATTCAGCAGTGAACTCAATCACTGTAAATCTATTATTCTACCATTTTCACAGGGAACCTCTGGGAACCACAGCTGACCCCGTTTTCCCGTTATTAGTTTTCCTTTTTACAGTGTAGGGTAAAGTCAAAAGAAGCTGAATTTTCTCTGACCTTTAACCTCCAGATGTTGGTCGGTTTGGGTTGTTCTGGTGTAAAGTCAGCACAGCAGCGTCAGGGACGTTCTCCGTTTTGGGTTTTACCTTCGGTGGCGTTGGGCGGATTCTTCCTCGTCTCTGTTTGTCTGCAGAGCAAACCGTCAGTGAGGAAAGGTGCAGATGTTGGGGGATGAGTCGAGACTCACCTGCGTGTTCCTGATTGGCTGGTCGGACTGGATCAGGCGGTTCTGGCTCTGGTCCAACACGCTGCTGGGTTTTCACCAATGTAATCTTCAGAACCTTCAGGTCCCGACTCAGTCTGATTGGATTCCTTTCCAAAACCAGTTCCCACATGGCGGCGGCTGCTGATCCGCTGCCTCTGATGAGGAGGAAATGCAGCAGAAAACGGATCCAACTCAAAGTTCCTGCTTCGCTCAGGAGTCCAAATCAGGACAACGTCCAGAAATCCATCAGGTTTACGTCTGAAGGTCCAAAAACGGCACACATTGGAGTTCAGTTGGGTCTGAGTTCTGGTTCTCAGGACTTGTTCATGTGTTTAGTTTCTTTCTCTCCTGTTGCTGCTGGACTGGTGGTGGGAAAACCCCTGACACCAGCAGGTTCTGGTGTCAGTTCATGTTTTAACCCGCTGTCCTCTCTCCTAGTTTCCATCAGAGGAGGGGATGCGACGCTGACTGCTGCAGAGAACGTTTGACATTTATCACATTTATAAGATTAACTTTTTGTTCCTTTTATTTTATTGATTCAATAATTATTTTCAAAAATGGTGATTTCAATGGAAGCAACAAAATAGTTGGATTTTATTTTAGGACTGAAGACACAGAACAAGGTCAGCGCTCCGGATCCGTTCCAGACTCAGGCCTCACTAAAAACACAGGAATAAAATCATTTGACTAAAATCTTTAGATGAGCCAAGCAGCTCATCGTTTCACCTTTTCCTCTTCATTTATCCACTATCAGCTAAAAAATGATTTTTATCATCTTATTCCTGAACAGGAAGTTCAATACTTCATGGCTCACTACTGACACCTGCTGTTGCATTGAAAGAGTTGCAGCCTTATTACTGAAATAAATCATATTGTCTATAAACAATGTCTGGTGAACCTTTTAAACCACGGCGTCTATTTTCACTTCTTAAAATGATTCATACTTTCTCCAGATATAATCTTGTTATTTTGAGTGGTAGCCACAGTATGGCAGGCCGTTTTACCATAAAATCAGTTTCCTCTGACTATCTGTATTTGTCATGGCCGAGTTCTGTTTTGTTTTCCTTTTTTTTGGTTTGCCTGCTGCTTCCTTCCCTGTCCACCAGGTGTCACCAGTTGACTGAGCCCCTGGAGTTATGCGGCGCCAGCCCCGTAGACACACCTGTGTCTAATCGGGAGCTGCTGGGGCTTATTTATGGAGCGGCTGGCCGACACTTCATCGCCGGTGAGTAATATCTGTCGGCGAAGGGCTGTTCGGGACGCCAGAAGGTCGCGGAGTTGACGGAGCAGAAGTGACACAAAAATAGCTGATCTTGGCGGTTGGCATAAACTGGTTTGTGACTGGACTGTTATGGCGACTCAAGTAGAGGATGAGGGAGATGATGAAATGGATTTTGGTGAATGGACTCCAGTACGTGGGAGTAGAGGATTAGAAAGAGAACGAAGTAGAAAAGAAGAAAGGTTGGAGACACAAAGGAGCAAACGGAGCCTAGAAGAAAATAGTTCAGATGAAAATAACGCAGTTTGCAAGAGGATCGGTGGGCAGGAAACGAAATTGATCATAAGATTTAGGAAGGAGGATGAAGGAATACAACTTGGTCCGCTAGCTTTATCAAGAGAATTAAAAAAGAAATTTGGAGAGCTGACACTTGCTAAGACTCTGAGAGATGGGAATCTGTTGATCACAGTGAGGAATGAAGAACAGAAAAACAAGGTGATGAACGCCCAAAGTATTTGTAAAAAACTGATTACCGAGGTAAAGATTTTGGGAGACGATAAAGTAGTAAGAGGGGTGATCACAGGTATCCCAGTGGGAGAAGATCTAGAAAAACTTAGACACAGTATTAATGGGGGTGAAGTAAGTAAAATCAAAAGATTGATGAGAACAGTTGAAGGTGAAAGAGTGGAAAGCCTCTCGGTAATGTTGGAGTTTAAAACACAAGGTCTTCCTGAAAGGGTCAGAGTCGGGTGGATGTGCTTTCCTGTAAGGCCATATATCCTCCTCCTCTCAGGTGTTACAAATGTCAGAGATATGGACACATTGCAGCAGCATGTAGGGGAAAACAAAGATGTCCAAAGTGTGGAGGAGAGCATAATTATGATGAATGTAGAAATGGGAAGGATAAGTGTTGTAATTGTGGAGGACAACACAGGGTGACTTATGGAGGATGTGAAGTCAGAAGGAAAGCAATGGAAATTGAACAAGTCAAAGCTACTAATAATATAAGTTATGCTGAAGCTGTTAAAAGAGTGAAACCTAAGGAAATTATAAGGAAAGTTCAACCGAATCCAACAACAGAACAGAAACAGAGTGGAATTGAAACTGGGTTAACAGTTGAAAAGATTCTGTTGTTCATTGCATATGTAATTAATTGTACAGATCAAGTTAAGCACAAAACAGAGAAAATCAAAATAATTGTGAAAGGGGCAGAGAGGTTTTTTGGTATTAAGGACATATCTTGGGAACACATAAATACAAGGTTAGGAGCAGAAGGAAAGGTCGGAGGTCAAGAAGATAAAAACTGATTATCTTTCAATGGAACGCTAGAAGCCTTATTGCAAATGGACAGGAGTTTAAAGGATTTATTAGAGATTGTAAAGATGATCTAGATATTATATGTATTCAAGAAACATGGCTTAAACCAAATCTTGATTTTTGTTATAAAAGGATATGAAAACATTCGAAGAGACAGAGAGGGAGGATCTGGAGGAGGATGTATAATATTTATTAAACAAGGAATTCAATTTAGATTATTAGCTAAAGGAAGAGAGTTAGAATATATTGTTATTGAAATCTGGACAGTAAATGGAAGATTTAAAATAATTAACTTTTATAATCCATGTAAAAGACTATCATTAGATTTAATGGAGGAAATTGGGGTATTTTTAGAGGGTAAAGTTATTTGGTGTGGGGATTTTAATGGGCATAGCTCTTTGTGGAGTCATCATAATGATCAAAATGGGGATATAATAGAAGAAATAATGGATGTTAATAATTTAGTATGTTTAAATGATGGAAGTGGGACCAGAATTAATTTTAGAGATAATACAGAATCAGCAATTGATTTAACATTAGTTTCAAATTCATTAGCAGGTGTTTGTTTGTGGCAAGTTTTAAATAAAACAACTATAGGAAGTGATCATTATCCTATTTGGATTGAAGTAAAGTTAAATATAGAGAGGTATTGTATAAAAGGAATAAAGAAGTTGTCTTTTAGGTCCGCAGACTGGGGAAAATTTAGGGAAAATAGTGAAATAAAAATGTTAAAGGTAGACATGAACAGTAGTATTGATGATTTAAATACTTCTATAAGTAATGCTGTTTATGAAGCAGCTGATCAAGCTATAAGGAAGGAAGGCGGGAGAAGAGACAGAAGGATGGTGCCCTGGTGGACATCAGAATGTACTAAAGTTATAAAGAAACGAAATAAAGCATTCAAATTATTAAAAAGAAATCATAATTTTCAAAATCTGAATGAATACAAGAAATTGCAAGCAAATGTAAGGAGGATTATTAAAAATGCAAAAGAGATTATTGGAGAAGTTTTTGTAATTCAATAGGGAAAGAGACAGCTATTTCTAAGGTCTGGACAACAATTAAAAGGATGAATGGGATTAAGAGAGTAAGTGGATGTCCAATACTAAATGATGGAGAAATAACCGCAGTTACTGATAGAGAAAAGGCAAAAATGTTAGCAAAGACTTTTGTTAAAATTCATAGTTCTGAAAATATTAGTGAAGAAGGGAAAAAAGAAAGGCAAAAGACAATATTGGAGAACAAGAATTTATTGCAACAAATGGAAGATACAAATGATCCATTGAATATGTATTTTACAATAAATGAACTAAATAGGGCACTCAAAAAATGTAAGCTATCAGCTCCAGGAAAAGACCAAATTTGCTATGTTATGATTAGTAATTTAAGTGAATCTTCTAAAAGTATTTTATTAGAATTATATAACAGGATATGGGAGGATGGGGAACTACCAAAAAGTTGGAAGGAAGCAGTGATTATTCCAATCCGAAAACCAGGGAAAGATGAATCCAAACCAGAAAATTATCGGCCGATAGCATTAACATCCAATGTATGTAAGATAATGGAGAGAATGATAAATGAAAGATTAATATATTATATGGAAAAGAAGGGACTTATAACATCATATCAGAGTGGTTTCAGGAGAGGGAGAAGTACAATGGATGCAGTTTTATGTTTAGAGCATGAAATTAGAAAGGCTCAAATGAATAAAGAGAGTGTTGTGGCAATATTTTTTGATATTGAGCGAGCTTATGATATGATGTGGAGGGAAGGGCTATTAATTAAAATGAGAAGAATGGGTATAAATGGGCATATGTTTAGATGGGTCAAAAATTTTCTAGAAGGAAGACAAATACAAGTGAGGATAGGGAAGGATTATTCTGAGAGTATGAATATAGAAAATGGGACACCACAGGGTAGTATAGTAAGTCCGTTATTGTTTTCAGTGGTAATTAATGATATGTTTAAAGAAGTAGACGGTGGAATGGGAGTTTCACTTTTTGCTGATGATGGGGCAATGTGGAAAAGAGGAAAAAATTTAGAATTTATTGTTAAAAAGCTTCAGGGAGCAATTTTAGCTGTAGAAAAATGGTCGTTTAAATGGGGTTTAAAACTTTCTGTAGAGAAAACTAAAATAATGTTTTTTACAAGGAAAAGAGTTGATGGAAAAATTAAATTAAAATTATATGGACATGATTTAGAAAGAGTTAAACAATTTAAATTTCTTGGAATGTGGTTTGATGAAAGAATGACATGGGGAGTGCATATCAAGAAAATAATTGATAAATGTAGGAAAGTATTAAATATTATGAGGTGTTTAGTTGGAACAGAGTGGGGAGCTGATAGAAAATCATTAAAAGCAATTTACACTGGGTTAATTAGGTCAGTCTTGGATTATGGATGTATAGTTTATAATTCAGCAGCAGATTCAAACCTCCATAAGCTAAATAGTATTCAACATCAGGCTTTAAGACTATGTACTGGTGCTTTTCAAACATCTTCAACAGCAGCATTACAGGTTGAAATGGGAGAAATGCCTCTTAAACTTAGAAGGGATCAATTATCCTTAAATTATTGGTCAAATTTACAGGGACAAAGAAATAATCATCCAACATTAGAAGTACTTAAACATGGCTGGGAAAAGGAAAAGAAACAATTAAATAGCTTTGGATGGATAATAAACTCTAGAGTTAATCAAATTAATTTAAATCAGTTAGATATATGTCAGGCAGTTCCATTATCTGCAGTTCCACCTTGGATGCTTCCTGATGCTGAGATTGATTTTTCTTTTCTAGAAAAGAAGAACAAAGATAAATTTAACAATATGAATAGATATGTAATACAAGAATACTTAAATGAATATTATAATTATATTCAAATTTACACAGATGCATCAAAAAATACAGCCAGTAAGGTAGGGATAGCATTTATTGTGCCACAGTTTCAAATTAAAGTAGGAAAAAGGATCAGTGATGGAGTTTCAGTGTATACAGGAGAAATGATTGCTTTGCTTTTAGCAGTTCAATGGGTGGAAGAGGTAAGACCATTAAAATCAATTATTTGTTCAGATTCTAGTTCTTCGTTATTCAGTTTGAAAAATAGTAAATCAGATAGTAGACCAGATATATTAATTGAAATACAACAAACACTTTACAGAATAAATATGATGGGGCTAACGGTAAATTTTGTTTGGGTTCCAGCTCATCATGGGATTAAGGGTAATGAAATGGCAGACAGAATGGCCAAAGAGAGTTCTAATCGGGTGAGGATAGATATTAATGTTAGGTATAGTATGACAGAAATAAAGAGCATAATTAAACAAAAAACAAGAGAGAGGTGGCAAAAGTTATGGGAAGAAGAAAAGAAAGGAAGGTGGTTATATAAAATTCAAAAGAATATTGGTCAAATGAGAAGAACAGAAAGAATAAGGAGAGAAGAGATCATTATTTCACGGCTTAGAATCGGACATACTGGACTAAATAAGTCATTATTTCTGATAGGGAAACATCAGACAGGAAAATGTGACTGCGGGGGAGACGAGACAGTGGAGCATGTTCTATTGAGTTGTAGGAACTATTTGATACAAAGAAACAAGTTAATTAGAAACCTTAGTATTATGAAGATGAGATTTGATATTGTTGAGTTATTACAAAAAGATTCAGGAAGTAGAGGATATGAGGCCTTATTTTATTTCTTAAAACAGTGTAAGTTGTTTAAGAAGATATAGTTTTTTTTTTTTTTTTTTTTTTTTTTTTTTTTTTTTGTCATGGGGTCCACACTCCTTACCAGTTGGTGGCGGTAATGCTGTCCTAAAGTTTCTTGCCAACCGCCAGTAAAAATTGACTAGAAGAAGAAGACACTTCATCGCCTGAGTGTTACCTTGCTTGGTAAAGCGCTACACCTCTACGGCCTAGAAACCCTCCGAGCGTTTTTTCTTTGTTGCTTCCTCTGTGTAATTCCTCGCTGTGTTCTCCTCGTCAGGTATCTCCTTGTGTTTGTCAAGTTCGTCCGTGTTCGCCGTTTCCCCTGGATGTCCCTGTGTATACCTCCACGACGCCATAGGTGGTTCCTCCCGGTCCCAACCCCAGCGGCTTCACCTCGGAACGCCACCGGTGGTACCGGCAGGTAGCCGTTGCCCTGGGAACAAGGGTATCCCGGACCTCCGCCAGCTACTCAGTCTTACCACACCATCCTACCTGTCCGCCCTCCAACGCTCAGCCTTCTGGAACCTGGAGCCCAAACCCTAGCAGCAGGTCTGCGACTTCCGTCTCCATCTTGGCAGTAAGATTCATCTCTCTCTCCCTGTACTGAGGATTCCGACGCACATTGAACCCGTTACTCACCTCATCTCCTCTCCTTGCAGTTTGCCGAGCTGGTTCCCCTTCCCGCTTCCCGACCAAGACCCTTTCCCCCATCTTTCTGTTTAATAAACTCACTTTACTGATTATTGTCTCTCCTGGGTGTGTTCTTGCATGTGGGTCAGAAAACTGGTACCCGACATGACAGTATTTACATTCCAGTTTGATTTGACAGGAACATTTTGACTATTCTGAATGTTAGTTTAAGATAATTAGAGATACTTTAATAAACATGTCTAGTCATAAATCCATTTGAGATGTCTAAGATGTAAATGTGGTGAAGCAGATTTCTGTAATCAATCAATCAAATGCTATTTGTATAGCACATTTCAGCAGCAAGGCATTTCAAAGTGCTTTACACAATAAAAATAAAAACAGAAAGAGACAGAGATTAAAAAAGATAAAAATATAGAAACATGTTTAAAAGTAAAATAAAAACATGGATCCACGTGAGGACTTTCCCTTATGGGTCTCCTCCTCCAGAGTTTCAGCAGAGCGACATACAAGGATTCTCAAACCTCAGACATTAAAACCCTAATTTATCCATAAGCATCTCTAACCAGGTGGTTTTAATTTGAGACTTAAAGGCTCTCAGGGTTTCAGCTGTTTCAGTTTTCTGGAAGTTTGTTTTTCTGGCCAACATCATCTACCGTTTTGCATTCAGAGCCAACCTGATGGAGAAAAGCAGAAAGAGAAAGTTAGAATAAAAGGGAGACGTTGAGTTCAAATATGTCTTTGCATATTTAAATGTTGCAGCGAACTTTGGGAAGTTTTCCACAAAATGAGCCGACAGTAACGACAGATGAGGACGATGAAACGGGTGGAGCAAAACGAGGCTGCATGATTTAAATGTTTCTGTCACGACGCCCCACGAACGTTTTCTCACATTATTAAACCTAATTACATTATTTTAATAACAAGAGGATGTTACGTAAACATCAATAATTAATCTGCTTGATCAATTAAAATCAATTTTTACTGATTGACCAGGAAAAGGTTCATTTTTCTTTATTGCAACTGAAAACATTTTAATAGAAAATCTGAGTTTAAAGGAAATTATTTCTAAATAAATGGAATATGTGTCTAGTTTCCTGCTGTGTCTTCATTATATTTAGCTTTTTGTACCAGCAGCTTAAAAAATAGAAAAAAAAGCCTGTAAATCTTTTCAAAGTAAAGTTTCCAGTGCTGGGATTTATTAGCATTATACATAGTAAAAATGCCAGTGTTGAATTAACACCCAAAAGTGTCTATGTGTGTCCAAGTCAGCTGGTGTTAAAGTAACACTTTGAAAGTGTTAAAAGATTGACTCCCATTCTTTTTGTTAAATTAACATTGGTTTATACACTGAAATGAGTTTAAGAAAAGTTAAACTTTCCATTTCTGTGTCTTGTTTTGAATATTTTCCACTGGATTTGATTGATATTGACACCTTGTGGGTCAATTATTTACCCCACAAGGGGTTAATAACACCACGTTATGTTTAGTGATCAACACTACACTGGTGTTATTTTTAACATATTTTAACACTAACACTGTTGTAATGTTAATGTGACTCTGTAGTGTTGAATTTAACACCAGCTGACTTGGACACATATAGACACTTTTGGGTGTTAATTCAACACCGGCATTTTTACTGTGTATTAAATTCTTTAGATCAAATGATTGAGAAAACTTTTCATTTCTCTTCAGCTCTTTGCATCGTTTCCTCTTCCCAAATGTTGACTGGGATTTTTTTAAGCTGCTGCTTAATAATTATTATTTTTATTTCTGTCATTAAATACACAAACAGCAGTTTTGATTGTTGGAAAAACGAGTTTCTATTCCACCGATAAACATTTCAAAATGATGGTTCCACTTTTCACATAATGCAGGAACTGATTTCGACCTGAATCTTCTGAAAGCGGAGCTGCAGTCGGCCTAATTAAACATGCAGAGAGGAGTTACTGGAAAAGCAAACAAAGCAGGAAGTGAGAGAGAGAGAAACAGGAAGTTACATCACCACTGATCGGTTATGTGGCAGAAGGATCAGCAGCAAAGAGTAAAAGCTCAGGATGGTTCCTGGAGGTGAAAAGGTTTTCTGGAGCTTCATGGTCCTGCTGGCAGGTGAGAAGTTTGATCTTTATCAGGAAGACAAAACCCTGGAAGCAGGAAGTTAAATCTGTTTAAATAATTCCAAAAGTTTTATTGACAGCAGAGTTTTTCTCCTTCATCTCTGACTTTGAGTCCGGCTGAGTTCGGACAGAAAGGTGAAAGTTTTGCAGGTTTATAGAAACTTGTGTTTGTTGTTTATTTGGTTTTCATGTTGATTCTTCTTGTCCTGAAAGAGTCACATCATTATTTAAAGCATTTACTTTGTGTTGAAGGAAATCAGAACGACCCGATTGGCATCATTTTGAAAAAACATTTCAATATTTTGCTGTAAAATGCAGAAAAAACAACTTTAATATGTTTAAATGTATCATAATTTTCATTTTGCTTGACACACCAGGAACATGTTTGATGCATTATTTAGAAAGTTAGTCACTGATATCATACAGCAAATGACGAATATAATGTTGGATTCCTGTCAGCTGTTTGCGTTGGAAATGTTTAAAATCAGATTTTTACATTGAAAGAGTGAAATAACTGAAGCCAAACACAAAAAACAAATGATTAGAAATCAAAACGCAACACAATCCAAGACCCTGAAAACTCTGGCTCAGGGCTGCTGCCTCTTTCTTCAGTCATAGGGTGTTGAGTCATTAAAATATTTAAATATGCAGCTTTACATTACATTTGCTACAACTATTTATTAACTTGGCTGATTAGTTTTTATCCGTTTCATCATCCTCATGATGTCACAGTTTGTTTTTGTGAAAAAGTTGCTATTTTCTAAACATTTGACTGACTGTTTACATTTTTCTCTTCCTATTTTGAGCAGCTCTGGCTGAGAGTATTCAAGTTTCACACCAGAGTCTCTAGAAATAAAAGAAAATAAGAAGTTGGAGGCGTTTTGTGACTTCAGCTTGTTCCTGGATTAGCTTTGTGTTGATGGAGCCAATAACAAAACGCAGAATTTACTTAGTTTCTAACTCGCAGCACATCATCAGTATTCATGCCAGGGGTCAGGGGTCACAAACATGGCGGGGCCAGGTCTAAAAATAGCCGCTGTCATTAGGGAGAACAGCCAAAGAAATCTTTTAATTTTATGTTTTTACATTGAAGTAATGACATTTGTTTATATTCAGAATTTTTAATAAAAGTAAATTATAAAACTCTTTTCTATGGTGAAAGTTCAGAATATGCAGGATTTCATCGGAGGGCAGCAGCACCTGTTGCTCCCACTCCGCCTGCTTACACAGT
This sequence comes from Poecilia picta, assembly GCA_033032245.1. NCBI lineage: Eukaryota > Metazoa > Chordata > Actinopteri > Cyprinodontiformes > Poeciliidae > Poecilia > Poecilia picta. The sequence goes on along the minus strand of CM065368.1, from coordinate 1,071,779 downwards.
AAAAATGCCGGTGTTGTAATTAACACCCAAAAGTGTCTATATGTGTCCAAGTCAGCTGGTGTTAAAGTAACACTTTTGAAAGTGTTAAAAGATTGACACCCATTTTTTGTTAAATGAACATTGGTCTATAATACTAAGATGGGTTTAATAAAAGTTAAACTTTCCATTTCTGTGTTTGTTTTGGATATTTTCCACTGGATTTGATTGATATTGGCACCTTGTGGGTCAATTATTTACCCCACAAGGGGTTAATAACACCACGTTATGTTTTGTGATCAACACCTACACTGGTGTTACTTTTAATATATTTTAACACCAACACCGTTGTAATGCTAATGTGACTCTCTGTGTTGTTGTATTTAACACCAGCTGACTTGGACACATTGACACCTTTGGGTGTTAATTCAACACCGGCATTTTTACTGTGTAATGTTGGATTCCTGTCAGCTATTTGTGTTGGAAATGTTAAAATCTGAATTTTACATTTTCACTAATCAGCCATGTTAACCTCTCCGTTCCTCCAGGAGCCGCGGCCCAAACGATCCGGTACCGGTTTAGATCGACCTGCGCAGTGAGAGGATCGACGGTCATCCTGCCCTGCTGGTTCACTCCTCTGAAGTCTTTCTCTCTTGGAGGACGAGAGATTCCTCTGAGGATCGTCAGAGTCCTCTGGTGTAAGAACCATCCCATCTGTCATCTAACCACTCCGTCTGTTTACGACAGCAACTCAACAGCCAGAGAGCCTCGGTTTCATTACCTGGGCAACATGGCGGCCAACTGCACTCTGCAGGTCAGAGACATCAGGAAGGAGGACGAGGGAACCTTTAGATTCAGGATGGAGGCGGATAATCCTGCTGGACATTTTACGAACCAGACCGGAGTCCGAATCTCGGTGGCTGGTAAGAGCAACACGTCACATCCAATCATCACAGATACTAATGGAAACTAATGAGAAGGTTTCACTCAGACCGGATCACGATGACGTTAAAGAGCTCCAGCTGCAAGTCAGGGGTCAGCAGAGGTCAAACTGTCTCCCTGCAGTGCACCACTTCCAACTGCACCTTCACTCACCTGGACGTCACCTGGAGGAAAGATGGCCACGCCCTCCCAGGGAACGGCTCCGCCCTCCAGCTCGGCCCTCTGACCGCAAAGGATTCTGGGAACTACAGCTGTGCTCTGAGGGGGAACATGGAGACCCAATCAGAGCCGTTCAGCCTGCAGGTGGAGGAAGAGGAGCAGGAGGAAGGTCGGTTCTGGTTTCAGCTGGAGACGTTTTCAGCAACATCAGTGGTTCCCAAAGATTAAAGAGTTTCTTCTGGGCCCCCTATGGATTACAATAACCCCCCCCTGAAAAAACCAAATCAACTGGGCACACATTGTTCAGCCAGATAAAAACCTAGACATATACAGGTATTTTGTTTTCAAACTCCACGGAAGTTTATTTCACATTTCAGGTTGCAACAAAACAAACTACAAACCATGTTTACAGTGAAACACTTTTGTGTAAATGTTTCTTTTTTTTAGTTCTGTAAAAGAGTTTTCTTTGCTGTCAGTGGTCTGCTGGTGTAATAAGTATTATTGCTTTGCTTTCTCTGTGTTCAGTGAATGAATAATAAAGTCAATAATAAACACATCCATTATGAAAACCTTTTAGCCAAGTACAGCATAATGGCAGCACCGATACAACTTCTACACCTTGAATCCTGTCTGTTACAGCTTACATTAGCTGAACAGATCAATATGCAATGTGTCCCGTATCTGACATACATTAAAGGTTTTATTTCACCTGAAAAGGCTTTTTACTAAACTGTAATCATGTTAGCCATGCTAATTGTGTTAGCCACGCTAATCATGTTAGCCACGCTAATCGTGTTAGCCACGCTAATTTTGTTAGCCACCGTGTATCAGGCCTAGGCACATTCGAACATTTGCCAACAGAAATCACCTCTAAACCATGAATGTCCGACTTACCCAGCCTGAAGAACAATAGGCGTCAGTGATCTTGTCTATATTTATGCTGAGGATCTGCTGTGTTCCTCATTGACCGCTAACATTTAGCTGTGATGCCACAATCTTGGAGGCATCGTGGCTCAAACACCTTGATGTCGTCCAAAAAAGATAATATGAACTTGTTGGTTCCCCTGTCCATGTCGTGGCTGATAATTTGTGAAAATCCGACGAAATGTTAAATTAATCGACTCAGAAATACTCTGCAGAGAGTCAGTCGAAATGAAAGACGCCATGTTTACATAGAAACTAAGCACCGAGAGGCTTTGTTTGTGAGACATAGAGCCACGTGGGACTTTAGAGGGGCGTTTCTGGGCGGAGCTTGGTGAGGTCCATGGTGTCCTAAGACACCATTACATAGGACACCATTACTGGTGTAATAGTCCTATTACTGGTGTAAGAACTAAGCAGTCAGTGCTTGATTGACTGTCAATCACTGACAATCAATCAGTGCTTGACAGGATTATCATTCAGATCCTTGAAAAAAATTTTTGCATGGAGCCGAAGCATCAAGCAACGCAACCAGGGCTTCCTGGATTTGTGTTTTCATTCTTTGTTAGCCAGAATCATCAAAACTACAAGAAATAAAAACTTTACATATTTTATTCAAGGTGTAATAAATCTACATAACTGATGTAACATGAAGGACAAAAATAATGAACTTTTTCATCATATTCCAATTTTCTGAGCTATGCATCCACCACTTGTGACACTTATTTTTGAAAGGTTTGTTGGCTCCAGTGGCCTTGATTTAACAATAAATGAACCTGATGGTTAGAAACTTTCTGTTTTCCAGACTCTAACTTCCCTCTGGCTGCTGCTGTGACCTCTGGAGTCACCCTGCTGGTGGTCACCGCCCTCATCATCCTCATCTTCATCATTAAAAGGTTTAAGCGCTAATTTACTCGGCTGTTTGAAAACTTTTAGTTGAACAAAGGTTGGCATCTGTGTTGAGGACGAGTTCTGATTTTATATTCACGCTCTTATTTTGAAGTTTGTTTCCTCTTTTCACGGTCCTCTTTCTGTTTCTCCTCAAATAACTTTATTTAAAACAAGAAACATTCAGGAACAAACTAAAATAGACAAGATAGAAATATAAATTCAATATCTAAAAGGGATTATAGAACATTTAAATAATAAAAAATTAAAATTTTGCTCGAGGGTTGTAGTCTTTCAAGAGGAGATAGAATTTACATTGAAGTTTTAGCCATTAGCTTCAACTAAATGCTGTGTTGGTGTAGCACTTTCATGTGCTAATTATTAACTAATTATTATACTAATTATTAACTAAATTTAATAATTAGTGTTTTAGGGTTAGCACAGCTAGTATTTTAATTAGGACATTATCTGGGTAAAAAGGTTACCATCAAAATCCGAACATCAATGAGGATTATTGTTTATTTGATTAGTTCTTTGGATTATTATATTTTTATTTGATTAGTTCTTTGGATTATTATTTTTTTTATTTGATTAGTTCTTTCTGTGTTTTAAATCTTTGTTACAGGAAGCGAACAGCAGCAGAGACTTCAAACATCAGGAGAGGAGAAACGGAGATGAAGGTCACTTCCTGTTTGTCATCGATTCTGTGGCAATGCCAGCATATTCATGTCTTAATTTATTCATTTATTCACCTCTATTTATAAGGTCAGAGGTCAGGAAGGGACGAGGAAGTAAAAGCAAGATTCAATCCAAGATGTTTCTATTTAATAATAAATTATTAAATTATCAGATTAAGTTTTTTATCTACAAATTGACAATGGAAACATGGATTCCAAGACAAGACAGTGTGCAAAGCCACAACCTTCAGCTCTGACTGCTGTACTCTAGTTTATTAAACCTTCTTTTAAAATTAGTTACTGTGTTAGCAGTAACTAATTTTAGCCTCATTACTGAGATACTTTTCAGTGGTGAAGATGTGAACACTGTCAGCAAACAGCTACTGCCAATAATGTATACAGAGTCTGTAAAGCAGTGACTTTATTCACAATAAATCCAACTGTGTGAAAAGACTTTAGCCTGGCGCTGCTAGCTATGCTAGCTGCGAGCTAGCTTGCTAGCATAGCTTGCTAGCATAAGTTTACTTACTTAGCGCACTACTAGTTTATAATGTATTCATAGTTGGACAATTAAACGGATTACGACTAATAATTAAATAACTTATGATAACAGCTAAATGTGTAAATGTTTTACTTGCACTCCGCTGTTATTACCAGAAGCCATGTTGTAAATCAAGATGTGCATCACAAATATAGACTCACATTCTGAACATTAAGACTTTTTTAAATATTAAAGCTGCATTTCATGGTTATTTTAGTTATAAATTAATTTATCAATTATTCTGAAGATTAATTGATTTATCAGAGCTTTTAAAAATGGCACATTCTACATATATTTTTTTATTTAGCTACTTAAACCTTTTTTATACTATATTTAAAATACATTCAAAGATACAAATAAACAAATAGATTTTTTTTTAAATAGGAAAACAAACATTTTATTGCCTAATAAGCAATAACCACATTCTTTTAGTGTGAAGCGAAAAGAAAGTTGAGGATTTTTGGGTAAAACATATTTACAGACAAACTGTTTTTTTTCAGTCTTCATTGCAAAATGTATCTATTTTTTGGACAGTTTTGGCTTAATTAAATCTATGAATATGTTTTTGTTTTTTTTTTTCAGAAAATTGCCATTTTGAGTGTGTAAAGGATTAATCAATTAAATTGATTAATTATTTTAGACTTATAATATAAATCACAAGTTCTCTATCAATGTCGCCTCAGGACAAATGAATCTGACTGAAATAATATAAACCAGGTGTTTGCAGCTGGTCGTTTTGCAGCAGTCATGCATGTGGCGACAGTGGAAAGAAAAAACTTCCTTTGAACCAGAACCAGATTGAGTTTGAGGAGGCAGCTCCCATGTGTGAAGACAAAACATCATAGAAATAGTTTGCTTTGCAAACATTAAATAACTGAAGGTTAAAGATAATCAAGTCAGTTGTAAATGTTGATACAATACAGCAACAATAGGATGAAAAACAGTAATAAGTTTGTTCCTGCAGCTGTAGCAGTCCGTTCCTCAGTGTTCACCGTCTTCTTCTCTCTGGTCACTCAGACTGATCACATCCACAGCAGCGTCCTGCCGCCTCGTCAGCAGGAAACAGGAAGTCAGAAACAGGAAGTCGAGGCTGAGGAGATCAGCTACGCTTCGGTCCAGTTCAAACACAGCAAACTGGACAGGTAGGACATGCAGACTGACTGACTGGTGAGCTGAGACACTTTTACATTTAGAACTTCTTATTTTTTTATTCATTCTGTACAGAAAAGCAGAAGAAGAACCGGATCTGACCATCTACTCTCCAGTAGCCACAGAGGCTGAGGTCACGACCTGCGACCTCCCGTTTTAATGTGGCTGTGCTGAATCAACCAGCAGCACCTTCTGGTTCACCTCAGCAGAGAAGCAGCAGCAGCAGCAGCAGCAGCAGCAGCTTTCTGGAAGAGCTGTGCTGCAGATTAATCCTCCATCCTGCTGCAGCTCAAACTGTTTCTGTTTGAGAAACCGTGTCAGAACCGAAGGAATCATGATGCTCAAGCATGGCAGACATATTTAACATAAATAATGTCATCAAATGAAATGATGGTGTGACTAAACAATGTGACCCAGTTCCTGTTGCTGAACTTTTATTCCTGAAATCTGTGAATATTTTCAAACACAAGATAAATTATGCTGCACAAGAGACTATAGAATATATAAATAGTACATGATGACATAATAATATAAAAACATGTAAAGTTGTGCTGTATATCTGTCCTAACCAGTATTTTTGTTGTTAAAAACTCAAAGCTATGGTGGCCTATGTGTTCAAATGAGTTGCAAATATATAAATGATGAAAACTCATTTATATATTTGCATAAACACAAAAAGACAAAATGCTATGCAGCATTTTTCTATGCAGAAAAAAGAACCAAAAACACAAAAGCAACCAGCAGGACAAGAGCTCCAGACCACTAGGTGGAGTCTGGAGTCGCTATATTAGCTGGTAAATATGCTGATGTTCTGTAAAGTACAACATGTTTTCTTTCTTCCGGTTCTCTATGTTCTCACATGTTTTGGTGTTTGACTCCCCCTAGTGGTTTGGAGGATTTCCTTTTTGTGGAGCGTGTTTTGTAGAATTTTATACTTAAGTTTAAAGTTTTGTCTAGTTTTGTTTTTGCTATTTGTGGCGTTTTTCCTTTATTTCTATTTCCCACAGCTGCAACATGTTTTTGGTTTAGTTTGTTTGTGTTTTGGAGTTTGTTTTATTTTATCTCGAACATCTGGATTTAGACTCAGATTAAATGAAACAGTTGGACTCTGGTTACTGATTATGAAACATCTGAAAGCTTCATAATTTATTTAGGTGTATCAAAGTAAAGTGAACTGAATACAAACTTTTAATTTGTAAAGTAAAATTTTTGTGTTGGTCTGGCTCTTAAAATCCTAATAAGATGAAGATTTTATACATGAGACAAAATGTAATAATCCTTATTTAAAGCACTTATAGACCCACAGGTGGAGTTACTTTGTCCACTTAAGGCCACGTTCTCTTTTTAAGCAATTATAATGTTAAAGTTATTGCAAAAACAAAAAGATAAGTATTAAAAATGTATTAGTTTTTAGGCATCATTGACATGTTTTGTCACCTCTACAGGAACTTGTTGCTCCTGTTTTCACTGAGGAGAAACTCTGCTGAAATGCAAAATCCTGAACAAACTGGACCGTTTCATAACTTCCTTCACTTTTAGCATCACAGTGAAACTAAAATGTAAATCTAGTGTTTGTGAAACCGAGTCATGTGTTTCAGAGACGGCAGTTTCACAACTGTTTTCTCCCGAGACGTGAAGAGGAGGAAGTCCTTTCACCAGGCTGGTGTCTGGGAGAAGAAACCCGCCGCCGGTTCCTGCAGGTCTGTCTGCTGCTACAAACGACTGAAGGCTGCAGAGCCGACGGTGAAGCATCATAATCATTCACCTCTTCAGGTTTTATTTGATATGACTGGAGGAGGAGGAAGCTGTTCAGTCACCACTCCTTCATAAAAGAGGAAACAGATTCAAAGAAAGAGAGCAGGAGGAATACAAATTAAATGATTTCAGTTGATTTTATGGTTGAGTTCAGTTTTTCTTATATCCTGATTTAAATAATCAGTGTTTCTGACTCTTTTTTAAATCACTTCTGCAGATTTCTTGAGGTTAACATTTTGTTTAGAAGCTCATTTCTAACACAAGAACACTTGTGGACAAACGTCTAAACCATAACTTCCCCAAAAATCAGGCATATTTTGCGTGTTTACTGAGTTTTTGAGATTAAACTTTTCAATTAAATTTAAGTTGTTTTAATATGTAGATTGCAAACTGCTTTCAGTTATTCCTTTTATTGTTTGTTTATTAATTATAAGACTTTAACAATATAATCTGATGTTGTAATAGAAGTTAGTTTTTATGTATATCTATATATAATTTCGCTTTTAAAATAATTTCATTTAATTTTCTTGCAATGATTTTATTATGTCTTCTCTACTTGAATTATGATGTTTCACATTTGAATTTAATTTCAATAGCGTTACATGCAATTTGCAAAGATTATTCGAGTCTTAAGTATAACTTTTTAAGATGACACAAAATTATTTTATTTTGAAAGCCGCAGGCGGAGAAGAACGCTCCTTTTCCGGTGTTAAAGTTCCCCTTCCGGTTGAAAAAAGATGGCGGCCCCCGACGAGTTGTTTTGCTGGGAAGGAGACTGGGGCTTACCGTCCGTCAGCACCGACTGCCTGGTGGTTCTGGTGAGGGTTCGGCCGCCGGTGGTCGGTGTCGGTTCGGCGGTGTTTCTGTTACCGAAAGACGGGTTACGTCCTCCAGCCGAACCGCTGAATGAGGCTCCGGCGCCCGAACCGGATTATTTAAACTGGTTTAAATAATGTGACGGTCAAACTGGTTTATTTTAAATTAAATTAATGGTTTATTTTAACGGATAAACCCGGAAGCCGCTCAAACAGCCACAGCAGTTTAACCGAGTAACTGTTTTCTGTCTTCCAGTGGAAATTAAGACCAGTTAACGTTAAAATAGCTCCATTAACTGCAGATCACGTGGTTTTGGTACTTTTGAAAGTCTTAAAAATAACAACGTTAATATCCAAAAGCTTGGATTTCCTAAACCTGGAGCATTTTTTCCTCTTTTGGTTCCTCTGGAACCAAAAGAAAATGAAAATCAACCTGGGATGGATGATGGTTGCATTTTTACCTGCTGGGTTCGTTTGGTCGTAGCTTTGAAAAACAAAAAAACAGCAGATCTACTTATTGTTTGTAATTTTATCCTAACAAAGCTTCATTTATCCTGAAGCCTCCAGGGGGATTCAGACCCTAATGTTGAAAATATCTGAAGCATCTGGATGTTCATTGTGTTATTCTGCGGATGACCAGCAGGTGGCAGCAAACTGCTGGAAGTTTTAGTTTCTGAATATTTTCTCTTCCAGTTCATACGGAAGAAGTTTAGTGCCACTGGAAAAAAAAGAATTCTGACGTTAATCTCAGGATTCTGATTTTAAAGTCAGAATTTTTTTTTTTGGTGGCCCTAATCCTCTTCTGTAAATTTGTCATGAATTAAAATGATTTAGCGGTTGTAGTTCAGCTCAGACGTCCAGTTTCTGGACGTTCCTGTGTCTCAGCTTTTGACCAGGAAGTGTTTCTGCTGCTGGTTGAACTCAGACAGTGATTGGTTAGTAAATGGAGTCTGATTGGTTCGTCTGCTTTAAGTAACACTGCAGCTTTAAGAACCAGCAGAACTTTGAAAACCTTTTCTTACATCAGACTGGGATGATGACGACTACCCAGAATGCCTTGTGTCTGCAGACGCACTGAGCGATTAAACCGGATCCAAACATGTTGGTGTTGGCTTCACTTCAGTCAGCGGAGCAGCAGTGCATGCTGGGTAAACCAGTTACTGGGTCACAGCATGGAGGAGGCGGAGCTTCAGCCCACCTGGGCGGTGACCAGGCGCCCCCTGCTGGACTGTCCCTCCCTGTCTGAGCCCTGAAACGTTACGTAATGAACAGATGCAGGTCGGTTTTACTGCAGGACCTCCTCAGCAGCAGCAAACTGACTTCACCTCCTGCCTGGTGGTGCAGAACCAGAACCCAGAGGAGGAGCAGAACCTCTGATCCATATGCAGCTCCAGTTCCCTCACATCCAGCTGGTGGAATAAATGTCTTCACGGTTTTATGAGGAAATTCCTCCTCGTTTCTCCTGGTTGTAAAACCGAGTCAGGCTCTCGACTAGCAGCCAATCGTTTTTACGCAGCTTTTACTTCCAGAAGCTCTGAGTCACGTTTTACTGTAAGTGTCTGCCTGAAAGCTGCTTTTGGCCCCGTCGGATCGACCGGCAGAGGAACCGAGAGGCGGCGGCGTTAAACACCAACCGCCTGAATGAGAGGATTCATGTGAACAAAGCAAAGGGATTTAATCAGCAGCAGATTCTGGGAACGTTTTCCAGATGCCGTCATCATGAAGCCCACACATCCCTACATGAGGAGACGTTTGTTCCTGCAGAGGCCGTTTATTCTGCTTCCTCAAGCAGCTTCAGCTAAACGTAGTTTCATTATCCATCTGCGGCTCTTCAAAAGATTTTCTTAGCCGGTCTTAGAAATATTTATGTCAATTTTCACAAATTTAACAAATAATGATGAGTTTTCTGACTAACTCTAAAGAGCAACTAAACCCCAAATATTCTTGTTTTTGCAGATAAACTGAAAAATGTAACAAATTTAAATTTTAAATTTTTTAAAATTTAACTAATTTAAATTTATTGATGAGTTTTCTGACTAACTCTAAAGAGCAACTAAACCCCAAATATTCTTGTTTTTGCAGATAAACTGAAAAATGTAACAAATTAATAAATTTTTAAAATTTTTAAAATAATTTTTATATTTTTAAATAATGACAAATTTTAAATTTTATTTATTATGATTGTTTTCTGACTAACTCTAAAGAGCAGCTAAACCCCAAATATTATTGTTTTTGCGATAAACTGACTCTTCAGGGTTTCATTTTGTTTATGTGCAAATTTTTACAATTTTGTTTAAATGCTAGTCGCTTAAAAAAAATGGTACTAGAGCTTTTGTTAGTTACGTTTTTGAAAATAAAAAAACCCCAAAGTTGCTAGATTTTTCCAGTCACGTTTCTGAAGCCACTAGGTTTGACAGTTGCTTCTTGAAAACAAACACACAGGATGTTAGCTGGAGCAGGAGGTCAAACTGCTGGAGTGGATTCTGATTCCTCTCGTTCTGCAGGCGTACGCTCAGTTCGCTGGCGCGCCGCTGAAGCTCAGGAAGTCCTGCAACCCCTGGCGGAGTCCCGGCGGTGAGTCGGGTCGTTGCAGCTCCGCTTCACTCCGACGGGGAAAAACATCATCCCAAACTTCTCACGCTTTCCTGCTTCCCATGGTTTCACCAGGCTCTCTTCCTGCTCTGAGGACCAATCAGGACGAGACTCTGTCCCGCCCCTCTGACATCATCATCCACCTCAGAAAACAGGTGAACGTCTAACCCAGGGGTGGGCAACTGGACGGCCCGACTCCTGCAGCTGTTAGGTGCGTCTCTACTTCAACACACCTGAGTCAAGTAACGAGGTCGTTAGCAGGACTGGAGAACCTGGAGGAGATCCAGCTGTTGGGTCCAGGTGTGTTGGACCAGGGAGACGTCCAACAGCTGCAGGACTCCGGCCCAGCCCTGGTCTAACCAGTCAGAGAAAATAACTATCATTTATTGTTTTTTAATAAGTAGTTCAGGTAAATTTTACCTGGATTTACGGTTGTTGGCACGACTTTAGCAAAAATGAAATTTTTTAAGATTTAAAACATACTCAGTAAAAATGCCAGTGCTGAATTAACACCCAACAGTGTCTATATGTGTCCAAGTCAGCTGGTGTTAAATTCAACAACACAGAGAGTCACATTAACATTACAACGGGGTTGGTGTTAAAATATATTAAAAGTAACACCAGTGTAGTGTTGATCACAAAATATAATGTGGTGTTATTAACCCTTTGTGGGGTAAATAATTGACCCACAGGTGCCAATATCAATCAAATCCAGTGGAAAATATTCAAAATATAGACAGAAATGGAAAGTTAAACTTTTCTTAAACCCATTTCAGTATATAGACCAAAGTTAATTTAACAAAAACAATGGGGTCAATCTTTTAACACTTTCAAAAGTGTTAATTTAACACCAGCTGACTTGGACACATACTAGACACTTTTGGGTGTTAATTCAACACTGGCGTTTTTACAGTGTAGAGAGAGAGCAGATGCCTGTAATGCAGGGGGTCCAAAGTGGGTCCTGGTTTCCCGGCATCCTGAATGTTTTAGTCTCACCCTGGTTTAACACACCTGGATCCAGATTAAGGTTTCGGCTTACGGGGCTAAATGGTTCTCTGAAAATAATGAATAAACACAGTTACAGGTTTGTGTAGTTTTGTGGAGAGTCATAAACAGTGCAACATATTTTTCTAGAATGTAGTCGGGAAAGAGACGTGTTGAATAGAAATAAAAATTATTTAGATATTAAACATTTGCTGCACAGGTCGTCTGGGGATGTAGCATTTGGTAGCATTGTTAGTTTTCTTAGGAGGTCAGGTACTATGGGAAGATTAGGTGATAGGACATCTGATCTATAGTCAGACGTCAATGCAGCTGTAAGTTGTTTACCAACCGCCATAAAACCAGAAGAAGATGAAGACGAAGACACCTGGATCGAATTATGGCTGTTAGAGGCCTAAGAGGAACGTTGACAAGCTGAGAAGGTTGTTGCTACCAGCTGGGAGAGAATAAAACATGCAGGATGTCGGAGCTAGAGGATCCACTTTGGACCCCCCTGGTCTAATATGAAACTTTGTTGACTGAAGTGGAAATCCAACCAGTCGCTGATTTGCATCTTTTATTTTTAATTATCATTTGCAGAGATTTTAGAAAAGGAGCTAAATAATCTCACTACAATAACACAAACCTTGCCAAGTATTTTGTCTGCTTCCTAGTGCTACACTTGAAAAAAATACTCAACTAACAAGCAAGATACAGGAGCTTGTTTTGTGTCAATAATAGGGCTGTATAATAATACCGATATTGCGATATATATATCAATATTTTCTTTCCTAGAAACAAATCGATATTCATCCTCAAGTATCGTAACGTCCAACTGGTGACTGGTGAAGCAGCAGTGAGTGAACAAGGTAGCACCCCTTGTTGACTCACTGCTGGCTTCACCAGGTCATCAGGCTTATAGTGATTCCTTCAGATGTTCAGGTTAAAAAGGTATCAAACTATTCAGAGCAGGAACTTGGTTCACTTTATTTACTTTACTAATGCATGTCAGCTACAGTTTGGACTGTTTCAACTAAAAGAAACATGTTTTCTCTCCACTTCTTTGGTTCATTTTGTCCAGCTGTCCACTTTAAGTCTGTGTCCAACCAGAACCAGGTATTGTGTAGTTGGAGCTTTTAATCAGTTTTCAGTTAAATTAATTCAATCCAACTTTATAACAGTCACAAAATGTCACCAAAATCACAATGTCCCTCTAAAATCTTTCAGAAAATCGCAAAAGTGTATTGAATTGCATCATTTGCTGAATATCACAATATATATCGTATTGTGGATAGAATATCGTGTATCGTATTGTGAGATTATTGTATCACTACAGCCCTAGTCAATAATCCTTTAATATAGATTTTTTCCTGACATTTTTTCTGGCTTTAAGTGGAAATCTGCCCGTGAAGCTGGTGCTTTTTATCTCTAGCAACACTTGGAGTTACGGCATCTACGGTATCAGCCAAACCTCTGGCTTCAGCTGGGATCAGCAGCAGCTGGAAGACATTACCCAGCATGCTCTGGGGCGCGCTCGCTGTGGTAGGTTGTCCAGAAACCGCAGGAGCTGCAGGAGGAGCAAACTGGTTTTCACGCTCAGCTGCAGCTTTGAAACCCCGTCAGTCACGTTTCTGCTGCTGGTTTGTCTCCATCATCATGGTTTCCAACCTCAGCTCCCGACTTCTTCTTCATGCCAACGCTGATCTTTGGTGGTTCTTTGGTTTCACAATAACTTCATGGTAGTCAAGGAACCTAGAATCTGCAGACCTATAAACTCTCCAACACCCAGTAAAACACACATGCAGAACTTCAGACTGGACCAGAACCAGAACTGAGTGAAGCTGCAGAACTTTCTACTCCAGCCTGTCTCCTTGAGTTTACATGAGAATCAGAAAAAATTGGTTTTTAATCTGAATGGGTTTTATTTATTCTGGGAGCATAAAGAAGAAGAAGAAGTTTATTTTTATTAGAGGTTATATCTTTAAAAACACCTCAACGTGAATCCAACAAGTAACAAACTAATCAAATTGTGAATAAATTAACATAAGTATTGAATTGATCTGTAATATCGAGTTGCACCAAAAGGTGGCGGTGCATCTTTTTCCTCACCTGACCGTCCTCATATACATGAAGAAGTGAAATTCCTCTAAAGTTTTTATCAGAGTATTTGACATTCCACCAACCAGACTTTTGAAAATGATGTTTTGAAATAACCGTTCTACTGCGCTAGCATTTCATGCTAGTTGTTCCGATAGGCGCTAGCTTAGCAGTGGACTGCTAGTGTATTTTGGGTTGACTCTGCTATATTATGTTTTATGTTCATGTGCAATAATAAACTTTGTTGAAGATTGTGTAAGTTGTGCTGCATTAGCTTGTTTTTGTAAAAACAGTTTCGAGCTCCTCTGGTGGTTATTTTGTTTTTGTTTACCCTGAAAAAGAAAACGGAGGAAGCAGAGAAATCCAAGATGGAGAACGTAACGCCGAAGTGTTTATAAGTTAAAGTTAGGTTGTTGGTTCGGATGATATTTGTCCGTAATCATGGCTTAAGGTGAAAAGTAATGAGTGTCTTTTTGTTTTGTGCAAAAAGGGTTTGATGATTTATACTTTTAAATGAGTTAAAACGCTTTAAATTAAGCGGCTAGTCTGCAATGTTAGTTCTAGCATTGCTTTGTAGTTGGAGGGTATTCTAAAATAAATCTGGACAAACTTTATTAAAATGGCCAGACGTTTACGGAAGAGGATTAGGGCCACCGAAAAAAAACAATTCTGACTTTAAAGTCAAAATTCTGACATTAAAGTCAGAATTCTGACTTTAAAGTTAAAATTCTGACTTTAATCTCAGAATTCTGAGATTAAAGTCAGAATTTTTTTTTTTCGGTGCCCTAATCCTCTTCCGTAAACGTCTGGCCATTTTAATAAAGTTTGTCCAGATTTATTTTAGAATACCCTCCAACTACAAAGCAATGCTAGAACTAACATTCTAGCATTGCTTTGTAGTTGGAGGGTTGGAGGGTTGGCCCTAATCCTCTTCCGTAGACATTTCATATTATAGCCTAGGACAATGATCATCTGCAGTGTGTGAAACCTGTCCTGGTTTGTGTTTCCTCAGAAATTCAACGCAGACTTCGACCTGTCGGCTAAGGAAGGTGCTGACAGCCTGGCCTTCATCTCCCTGCTGGAGGAGAAGCTCATGCCGGCGCTGGTAAGACGGATCGTTTCCCCCCCGCATCCCGTCCTGAACCTGCTCACCGGCCGGCACTTCCTCCTGCAGATCTACACCTTCTGGGTGGAGCCGAAGAACTACGTGGAGGTGACCCGACGCTGGCACGCCCAGCACATGGTCTTCCCCCTGAACTTCTTCCTGCCGGGCCGGATGCAGAGCCAGCAGCTGGAGAAGCTGCGGCTGCTGAGGGGAGACGATCACCTGGAGGCTGGGGAGGAGCTGGAGAAGGAGGTGAGACCCGGGTGGAGCTTCCCAGCAGCTTAAATTGATCCTTTACTGCCCGTTTGAGAAACCCTTTCATCTCTATTGCGACCATTCTGGTGGGTGGACGAAGCCCCGCCTTCGAAGGTGAAGCTCCTGCAGACTAGCCAGCAGCAATTAGCAAACACTTGGTGGAGCTGCTGCAGAGCGACTCTGGTAAAAACGCTAACGGGTTAATAGAGGAGCCATGTTGGGACGACTTCCTGGAGGCGGAGCTTCAGAGAGAGCAGGAGTTCTTAAAGAGACACAGGCCCAATTTCAAGACGTTAAATCTGGAAGTAAAATTTCTTTCAAGTCATATTTTATATATATAAATTTTTATACCAAGCGAACCTGATAGTGCAGTTTTACAGCACTAGGTGCCACATGAAACACATGATGCTGCCCCTTTAACTGATATTATGGAGCCTACACAGTAAAAATGCCGGTGTTGAATTAACACCCCAAAGTGTCTATATGTGTCCAAGTCAGCTGGTGTTAAAGTATCAAACATGGTGGTAACACTTTGAAAGTGTTAAAAGATTGACACCAATTTTTTGTTAAATTAACTTTGGTCTATAAACTGAAAGGGGTTTAATAAAAGCTAAACTTTCCATTTCTGTCTTGTTTTGAATATTTTCCACTGGATTTGATTGATATTGGCACCTTGTGGGTCAATTATTTACCCCACAAGGGGTTAATAACATCACATTTTGTTTTGTGATCAACACTACACTGGTGTTACTTTTAATATACACAGTCCAGTCACATTAATGTGACCATCTGTCGAAAGCCAGAATAACCACCTTTCGCAGAGCGAACTGCTACGAGACGTGCAGGAAGAGAGTCACTTAGGTCCCTGAAGGTCTTCTCTGGGATGTTGAGCCATGCCGACTCTAATGCCGTGGCCAGCTGCGCTAGATTACGCGGTTGAGGATCCATGGCGCGAACAACTCGATCGAGATGGTCCCACAGATGCTCGATTGGGTTTAAGTCAGGTGAGTTTGCTGGCCAGGGAGGACGGTAAACTCATCCTGGTGCTCTTCGAACCACGCACGTACACTGGCAGCTGTATGGCACCTCGCATTGTCCTGCTGGAAGATGCCATCATCCTGAGGAAAAACAATGCGCATGTAGGGGTGGACATGGTCCGCAAGGACAGATGCGTACTTGTATTGATCCATCGTGCCTTCCACAATAATCAGTGAACCCAGAGAATGCCAGGAAAACATTCCCCAGACCATAATGCTCCCGCCTCCAGCTTGGACCGTTCCTGCAATGGTTGCAGGGTGGTTCCTTTCAGAGGTTTCACGCCTTATACGCCAACGTCCATCTGTCCGATGGAGCATAAAACGCGATTCATCTGAAAACGCTACCTGTCGCCACTCAGTGGACGTCCAGCTGCTGTACTGGCGTGCAAATTCTAGCCTTCGTCGTCGATGAACACCAGTCAGCATAGGTGCACGAACCAGGCGTCCGCTTCGGAGGCCCAGACGCAGCAATGTTCGCTGAATAGTGGTTTGGGAGACACTTGTGGTAGCCCCTTGGTTCATTTTAGTGGTCAGTTGCTCAACGGTAGCCCGTCTATCTGCCCGAACGCATCTCCGCAACCGTCGTTCGCCTCTGTCATCTATGGCTCGTGGTGCACCACATTTGCCACGTCGTTGATTTTGGACAGTCCCATTTTGCCATGCACGGTACACTTTTACCACGGCGGCACGCGAACAGTTCACAAACTCAGCCGTTTCGGAAATGCTTCCACCCTTGGCCCGAAAGCCAATGATCATGCCCTTTTGGACGTCGGATAAATCGCTTCGTTTCTGCATTACGCCAACGATTGAAATGTTTTCCGAAGCCCACACACACCCTTTATATACGCTCAACTGCACTGTGCTGCCACCTGCCTTCTGTGATTGGTTATTTAACTCTGAAGTGGAAAGTACGTGGTGGTCACATTAATGTGACTGGACTGTGTATTTTAACACTAACACCGTTGTAAATGTCAATGTGACTCTGTAGTGTTGAATTTAACACCAGCTGACTTGGACACATAGAGACACTTTTGGGTGTTAATTCAACACTGGCATTTTTACTGTGTGTGTTCTGCCCACATCATCATCCCTCCACCACCATGTTTGATAGCTGGCTGCTCTCTGCTTCTTCCCCTCTGAATAAATCCTGAGGAAGCCGCAGTTTCTGTTGGAAGCAGAAAGATGAATGAGTGAATAAATCCTGATATTCATCCAACGTTGATCTAAATGAAGTAGAAGCGCTCCTCTGGTTTTCCCCATCTGGACACAGAGATCGCTTCCATGTGGTCGGAGCAAATCCAGAGCCATAGGAAAACTTAATCTGTAGAAGAAGTGCTGCTCAGGACTTGAGGTCAGAGGTCGCTTTGTGTTCAGCGGGGCAGAAAAACAAAGTTTCAGGCTGTCAACATCTGGTTCTTTCCTCTGAACATCAACTGAAACGATCAATCAGATTGATTGTTGTAACTAATTTAGAAATCGGTTCATTATTAACTAGACTCAAAATGTATTTCTATAAAAAGCAGTAATTAAGTCAAAACTGTTCAGAAAATAGAAACATTTTTACTTAAGATAAAAACGTGTTTTTCCCAGAACTCAGAAGTGGCAGATTTATTTTCACCTGCTTCAGATTCTGTAGATAAAATGTATTAATTACCTTTTAATCCAATTATTAATCAACATAAAAAAATAATAATCATCAGATCAGTCCTTCTCTGAACTGCTGTTCAGTCAGCTGAAGGTTTTCTGGATGAAAACCTGTTGATGTAGTTTAGGTAATAAAATGTTGATTTATATGAAAATGGAAATTATTTATTTAATGAGTTTCTGATGCCGTGTAAAATAAGTTTGTTGTTGAGGATAATTTTTTTTAATCTGGATAATTTTATTACAAACTCAGGTCAGCTTCATTCTCTCCGTCTTTATGTGAATCCTTTGAGGTCAAAGGTCTACGGAAGAGGATTAGGGCCACCAAAAAAAAAAAAAGAATTCTGACTTTAATCTCAGAATTCTGACTTTAAAGATTAAAATGCCAGAATTCTGAGATTAAAGTCCAAATTTTGACTTTGTGACTTTAAAGTCAGAATTTTAACCTTCTGACTTTAATCTCATAATTCTGACTTTAAAGTCAGAATTTTTTTTTTTTGGTGGCCCTAATCCTCTTCCGGAAAGGTCGGTCTAGTTTCTCTCAGGGTTTTATTCTTTCTGAACTATTCCATACAAACGGCTTTGTTCCGGTTCTGGTGATGTTCCTCGTGGTTTGGACCTGTGTTTTTATCAGAACCGAGCTGTTTAAGGATCATGTTTGCTGCGTTTCACCCTCTGGGTCCGGTTTGGACCTGTGTTTTCCAGCTGTACCGGGACGCTGCAGAGTGCATGAACCTCCTGTCGCAGAGACTCGGCTCACACAAGTTCTTCTTCGGAGACTCGTAAGTTCTTCAGATTTTCCGTTTCCGACCTCAGAGTGAAATTTAAGATGAACATTGAAGTGAATTATTCCAGACGTGCGGCGCCAATACCGCCTGGAAACTGTTTCTACAAGGTTTTATTGTATGATATGTGTTATTACACCAAGCAGTGCCATGAAGCCGATATTTGGAGAGTGAACTAACTGCTTTGTTGTCTTAGTGTTTGGATGCTAAAAGGCCAGTTAGCTTAGCCGCTAACAGCTAGCTGCTAACTGCTGGTGTATTTTGGGTTGGTTCTGCAGTGTTTTAAGTTAATGTATAGGTAATAATAATAAACTTTGCTCTGCCTTTTCTAGGTTGTACTGGATTAATGGTTTTTGTAAACTGTCTTAGAATTCCCTCTGGTTATTCTGTGACTTTTTTGGTTTTAACAAGAAAGTCCGAAAACAGAAGCAGCAAAAAAATCCAAGATGGCCGAATGTGTCGGCAAAGAGCTAAGTGGTTGTCACAATCTGAAATAGTAAAGGGGCTCTAAGAGCCTTACATTTTGCCTTTAGTTGCAATTCTGTCAACTGGGACTCTAACCCTTTAGCCTTTAGTTATATCTCTGTTTAACAAGACTCTTAACTTTTATATCCTTTAGTTAAATCTCTGTTTAACAAGGACTCTAACCCTTTAGCCTTTAGTTAAATCTCGTTTAACAAGGACTCTAACCCTTTAGCCTTTAGTTAAATCTCTGTTTAACAAGGACTCTAACCTTTATAGCCTTTAGTTAATCTCTGTTTAACAAGGACTCTAACCCTTTAGCCTTTAGTTAAATCTCTGTTTAACACTTAAGGACTCGCAACCTTAAGCCTTAGTTAAAGTCTCTGTTTAACAAGACTTAACCTTTAGCTTTAGTTAAATCTTGTTTAACAAGGACTCTAACCCTTTATAGCCTTTAGTTAAATCTCTGTTTAACAAGGACTCTAACCCTTTAGCCTTTAGTTAAATCCTGTTTAACAAGGACTCTAACCCTTTAGCCTTTAGTTAATCTGTTTAACAAGGACTCTAACCCTTTAGCCTTTAGTTAAATCTCTGTTTAACAAGGACTCTAACCCTTTAGCCTTTAGTTAAATCGCTGTTTAACAAGGACTCTAACCCTTTAGCCTTTAGTTAAATCTATGTTTAACAAGGACTCTAACCCTTTAGCCTTTAGTTAAATCCTGTTTAACAAGGACTCTAACCCTTTAGCCTTTAGTTAAATCTCTGTTTAACAAGACTCTAACCTTTATAGCCTTTAGTTAATCTCTGTTTAACAAGGACTCTAACCCTTTAGCCTTTAGTTAAATCTCTGTTTAACAAGGACTCTAACCCTTTAGCCTTTAGTTAAATCTTGTTTAACAAGGACTCTAACCTTTTAGCCTTTAGTTAAATCTCTGTTTAACAAGGACTCTAACCCTTTAGCCTTTAGTTAAATCTCTGTTTAACAAGGACTCTAACCTTTAGCCTTTAGTTAAATCTCTGTTTAACAAGGACTCTAACCCTTTAGCCTTTAGTTAAATCTCTGTTTAACAAGGACTCTAACCCTTTAGCCTTTAGTTAAATCGCTGTTTAACAAGGACTCTAACCCTTTAGCCTTTAGTTAAATCTATGTTTAACAAGGACTCTAACCCTTTAGCCTTTAGTTAAATCTCTGTTTAACAAGGACTCTAACCTTTAGCCTTTAGTTAAATCTCTGTTTAACAAGAACTCTAACCCTTTAGCTTTTAGTTAAATCTCTGTTTAACAAGGACTCCAACCTTTATAGCCTTTAGTTAAATCTCTGTTTAACAGGACTAACCTTGCCTTAGTTAAACCCTTTACAGACTCTACTTTAGCTTAGTTAAATCTCTGTTTAACAAGGACTCCAACCTTTAGCCTTTAGTTAAATCTCTGTTTAACAAGACTCTAACCCTTTAGCCTTTAGTTAAATCGCTGTTTAACAAGACTCTAACCTTTAGCCTTTAGTTAAATCTCTGTTTAACAAGGACTCTAACCTTTATAGCCTTTAGTTAAATCTCTGTTTAACAAGGACTCTAACCCTTTAGCCTTTAGTTAAATCGCTGTTTAACAAGGACTCTAACCCTTTAGCCTTTAGTTAAATCTATGTTTAACAAGGACTCTAACCTTTAGCCTTTAGTTAAATCGCTGTTTAACAAGGACTCTAACCCTTTAGCCTTTAGTTAAATCGCTGTTTAACAAGGACTCTAACCTTTTAGCCTTTAGTTAAATCGCTGTTTAACAGGGACTCTAACCCTTTAGCCTTTAGTTAAATCTATGATTAACAAGGACTCTAACCATTATAGCCTTTAGTTAAATCTCTGTTTAACAAGAACTCTAACCTTTATATCCTTTAGTTAAATCTCTGTTTAACAAGGACTCTAACCATTATAGCCTTTAGTTAAATCTCTGTTTAACAGGGACTCTAACCCTTTAGCCTTTAGTTAAATCTCTGTTTAACAGGGACTCTAACCTTTATAGCCTTTAGTTAAATCTCTGTTTAACAAGGACTCCAACCTTTATAGCCTTTAGTTAAATCTCTGTTTAACAAGAACTCTAACCCTTTAGCTTTTAGTTAAATCTCTGTTTAACAAGGACTCCAACCTTTATAGCCGTTAGTTAAATCTCTGTTTAACAAGAACTCTAACCCTTTAGCCTTTAGTTAAATCGCTGTTTAACAAGGACTCTAACCCTTTAGCCTTTAGTTAAATCTCTGTTTAACAAGAACTCTAACCTTTATAGCCTTTAGTTAAATCTCTGTTTAACAAGGACTCCAACCTTTATAGCCTTTAGTTAAATCTCTGTTTAACAAGAACTCTAACCGTTTAGCCTTTAGTTAAATCTCTGTTTAACAAGAACTCTAACCCTTTAGCCTTTAGTTAAATCGCTGTTTAACAAGGACTCTAACCCTTTAGCCTTTAGTTAAATCGCTGTTTAACAAGGACTCTAACCCTTTAGCCTTTAGTTAAATCTCTGATTAACAAGGACTCTAACCATTATAGCCTTTAGTTAAATCTCTGTTTAACAAGAACTCTAACCCTTTAGCCTTTAGTTAAATCTCTGTTTAACAAGGACTCTAACCCTTTAGCCTTTAGTTAAATCTCTGTTTAACAAGGACTCCAACCTTTATAGCCTTTAGTTAAATCTCTGTTTAACAAGAACTCTAACCCTTTAGCCTTTAGTTAAATCTCTGTTTAACAAGAACTCTAACCTTTATAGCCTTTAGTTAAATCTCTGTTTAACAAGGACTCCAACCTTTATAGCCTTTAGTTAAATCTCTGTTTAACAAGGACTCTAACCCTTTAGCCTTTAGTTAAATCGCTGTTTAACAAGGACTCTAACCCTTTAGCCTTTAGTTAAATCTATGTTTAACAAGGACTCTAACCCTTTAGCCTTTAGTTAAATCGCTGTTTAACAAGGACTCTAACCCTTTAGCCTTTAGTTAAATCTCTGTTTAACAAGAACTCTAACCCTTTAGCTTTTAGTTAAATCTCTGTTTAACAAGGACTCCAACCTTTATAGCCTTTAGTTAAATCTCTGTTTAACAGGTACTCTAACCCTTTAGCTTTTAGTTAAATCTCTGTTTAACAAGGACTCCAACCTTTATAGCCTTTAGTTAAATCTCTGTTTAACAAGAACTCTAACCCTTTAGCCTTTAGTTAAATCGCTGTTTAACAAGGACTCTAACCCTTTAGCCTTTAGTTAAATCTCTGTTTAACAAGAACTCTAACCTTTATAGCCTTTAGTTAAATCTCTGTTTAACAAGGACTCCAACCTTTATAGCCTTTAGTTAAATCTCTGTTTAACAAGAACTCTAACCGTTTAGCCTTTAGTTAAATCTCTGTTTAACAAGAACTCTAACCCTTTAGCCTTTAGTTAAATCGCTGTTTAACAAGGACTCTAACCCTTTAGCCTTTAGTTAAATCTCTGATTAACAAGGACTCTAACCATTATAGCCTTTAGTTAAATCTCTGTTTAACAAGAACTCTAACCCTTTAGCCTTTAGTTAAATCTCTGTTTAACAAGGACTCTAACCCTTTAGCCTTTAGTTAAATCTCTGTTTAACAAGGACTCCAACCTTTATAGCCTTTAGTTAAATCTCTGTTTAACAAGAACTCTAACCCTTTAGCCTTTAGTTAAATCTCTGTTTAACAAGAACTCTAACCTTTATATCCTTTAGTTAAATCTCTGTTTAACAAGGACTCTAACCATTATAGCCTTTAGTTAAATCTCTGTTTAAGAGGGACTCTAACCCTTTAGCCTTTAGTTAAATCTCTGTTTAACAGGGACTCTAACCCTTTAGCCTTTCGTTAAATCTCTGTTTAACAGGGACTCTAACCCTTTAGCCTTTAGTTAAATCTCTGTTTAACAGGGACTCTAACCCTTTCTCAGAGACTCTACCTTTAAGAAGACTTGGTGATCATGGATTTGACCCAACTAGACTCTATTTGGGGGTAAAAATCATATTTAATTCATCACTACAAAAGGGTTCAGTGAAGGCGCATATGAATCTGGTGGATTCGGTTCCTCAGAAGAGCTAGGGGTCTAATCTAATGCTACGGTCAGGCTGCTGTGGTGGCGCAGCGTTGACCCACATCAGGAGGCCTCAGTCCTCGACGCAGGTTCAAATCCCGGCCTGGTGACCTTTGCTGGTCTTCCTCCTTCTCATGACTTTCCTGTCTCAGCTCTGCCAAATAAAGAAACGTAAATAACTATGCAATTATATAAAATAAAGGTCTTTTTTTGTGTATCGGCTGTAGCTGCTAGCTAACAGTCCAGTCAGTTAAATACTCAGCTTTCTAATTCTTTAACTAAATTGACAATTAATCATTAGAAGAATTATAACATAGCCTGGCAAAATGACACATTATTTTAATTACTGTAAATAAGTATGTCACTCTTCATTGATGTAAATTTTAAGAATAATCCATAAATATTTCTTGTATATATCAACCTTAAGACATTATTGCTTTGGACAAGATTTGTCCATGAGCCCAGATTCTGATGACAGTAACAGTTTGTTCACATGAGCGATTAAAATGTTTTTTTACTTATTTTAGCTATAAATGAAGGTTCTGACGATTCCAATAAATCATCAGAACCTTCATTAAAAGCGTGACGCTGACATGTCTGCTGCCTCGTTTCCCCGCAGGCCTTCGTCTCTGGACGCCTACGTCTTCGGCCACCTGGCTCCCGTCCTGAAGTGCAGACTTCCCAACGGGAAGCTGCAGCAGCACCTGAAGTCCCTGGACAACCTGAGCGACTTCTGCTCCAACATCCTGCTGCTCTACTTCCCCAGAGACGGCCGAGGTGAGACACATCTGGCAGCATCTGCAGGAAAAAGCTCCACAAGGCACTTCTGGGCCCTGAAACGGTGGAACTGGGTGAAATGACCTCATATAAACTGAGACTGTAAACAGATGAGCTCAGCGACGGAGCAGGGGAGAAGAGAAGGTTTTAAACCTTCAGCAGGAGAACTATTTTACACATAAAACAAGTAAATTATCATAAAAATATTTAATAAATTAACCGTTACAGCAGAGGTTCCCAAACTGTGGGGCACACCCCTAGGGGGGACGCCGTGCTGTTGCAGGGGGGGCGCAGGAAGCCGTCTGGGTGAAAAAAAAACAAAAACATGAAGCTGTATGCGCTGAGTTTTACCTTAGAATGACCGACTCTCTGTTATTCCTCTGTCGTCTGATACAGCAGGGCTTCCCACTCCCATATCTGTGTCCTCTGTCACTTTTATCAGCAGTTAAAACTGTTTAATCCTTGTTAACATTAGTAACCTGTTTTCCAAGCCGCCTTTAAATGCAACATGAGCTACGACGCTCTGCTGGGTTTCCACCTGAAGGAGACCTGATGATGCTGCTGCTGGGCGGAGCTACAGGTGTTAGAATCATGGCAGCAAAACACAAAGAACTTTTCACAGTTTTTCCCCACAAACTAACCGACTGATGAGTGAAGCTGCTGGATGCAGGTAAAGTAGCTAAAAGACGACTAGCTAACATCAATACAGCAGCTTAACAAGTAGCCTGTGGGCTACCGTGTTGTTGTCCATGTTCAGCTACATACATTCATTTTGCTCCCATAAAAGTAGATCCCCCCCCTCCCCCCCCCCCCCACCCCCCCCCACAGGGAGCCTCTAAGAATCCTCCCTCCCCCCCATCCCTCCCACATCGTTCAACCAGAGGAGCCATTTGTAATCCATAGGGGGCCAGAAAAAGTTTGGGAACCTCTGTGTTATGGTGTTATGTATTCATTGATTTAATTGATTTAATTGCTATGTAAATGTCATAACTATTTTTAATATTTTAAAATGTAAAGCACCTTTTAATTATATGATTTCTAATCTAATACTTTATTAATTAAATGTTTGAGAATATTATGTATGTAGGACAAATTAAATAAAATGTCCTATTTTCCGCACTATAAGGCACCTAAAAACCTTAAATTTCCTCAAAAGCCGACAGTGCGCCTTATAACCCGGTGCGTCTAATATATGAACCAATATTGAACCTCAACAAGTCTAGTCAACTACGGTAAGCAGCTGCCGACTTCATTTTCCCGTAGAAGAAGCGCGCAGTGCATGCTGGGATGTTGTCAGAAACTGGTTTGTTAATAAAGTTTGACTGACCTACTACCCATAGACATGTCTATATATCTACCTACCCACCTAATAATCAGGTCGTCTGCAGGTCATCTAGCATCACGTTCTCCACCAACATGCTGTGCGCGAACGGAGACGGGTGACCACCGTCCAGACGCCCCATTCCAGTCGCTCTCAAACTCTTCTGCGACCGGATCGGACTGTTTTTATTTCTTTATGTCAACAAAGTATCTTAGACATTTATCCGGAGTTCGGCTAGAGTTTACCAAGGGACCAGCACCTATACATTTAAAGCCGTGGGGGGAAGAGAGACAGAGGCGGCGGCGGCGTGTCGGTTGGTCTGTGCTGACCAGAAAGCAGTTGGGCACAATATGGCAACACCAGAACCGTGAGTGAAACAATGACTAGTGCAGCTGCTATATATAGACTCGGGACCAATTTTATTATTAGACATCCATATTTGTAGTGAACGGAACAAATCATGTCCCGTTCAATACCAGATGGGGATCAACATAACTGTGGCGTCTATTATATGCGCCTTATATATGAAAAAAGTTTTAAAATAGGCCATTCATTGAAGGTGGGGTCTTATAGTGTGGAAAATACATAGTTTAATTAAAATCTTACATAAATGTTAAATATTTAAATAATTTTAAAAAATGTTTATAAAGCTATATAAACATTTAAATATGAATTATAATCATAAAATGTTTTTATATTATATAGATGTTTAGAGAATGTTTTGCATTAATGAATTAAAACAAATTCAATATTTTAAACATCTAAAATATATTCCAGATTTATTCATTTTATTGAAAATAATAACTAAGAACTTCAGTTATCGATGAGATTGTTGTGAAACTGAAGTGGAAAACTAAAATGTTTCCCCCACACATTTGATGACCTGACCAGTCGGAGCCGCAGCTGCTGACCGTTTGTTTCTGGCTTTGCTTTCAGAACCGGCGGCCCAGAAGGCGCCGGCGGCGCCGGAGCGCCGGAGACTTCGACAGCGTCCCCAACAAGCGCAGGAAGCAGCTCCTGTCGGCTCTGTTCGCCTTGGGCGCCATGCTGAGCTACGCCCTGCTGACCGGCATGGTGTCCATCCAACACGGCCACCAGGAGGCGCTGGAGGAGCCGCCGGACCCGGAGCACATCGCGGCCCACGAAGAAGAAGGGGACGGCTGAGGAAGACGAAGGCCGATACGGGACTGAGAAACCTTTTCCTGGTTCGCCGCCGCGGGAGACGGACAGGAAATGATGAAACTGGAGCGGACAGGAAGTGGGTCTGGGTCTGAACAGGAAATAAAGATATTCAACCCACTGCAGATTCGTCTGGGCAATGTTTGAATTACTTCCTTTTAGGAAGAGCCTCAGTTTGTCGGATCACATCTTTAAGGTTTCTGCTTTTCACTAGATCAGATTAGAGCAAAAATCTGAAAATTAGGATTTAATTTTTAGAAATATTCAGTACAGACCTGCTGATTAACGCTCCTCGTTTGAGAAATTAAAATTAAAACATTCCTGTAATACAATATTATGTTTCATCTCAGTGCTGAAATATAAGTTACAATTTATTTAACACTTGAGATAATAATCTAAATTTTCAAGTAATGTCCAGCAGGTATTTGTCATATTTCTTTAAAAAAGCCTTAAAATTCACTTTGATATTTATCCTGTAAAAAGATGAAGAGAAAAACAGAAAGAAGAGCATCAACAATAAATAGTGGAGCTAAATATTCACATTGCTGACTAAACCTTTGGTTTGCAAATTAAATATTTCAAGCTGCACATTTAATTTGAAGCCACGTATTCATCTTTTTTTAAAGGTTTTGTTGGCTCTTGTGTTTTATTTGAAAGTCTTTAGACAGGAAGGAAGGTAATGAGAGAGAAGGAAGACATGCAGCGAATGTCACCAGGCTGGGAATCGAGCCTGTGACCACCGACATGAGGACTTGGGTTGTGCAAAGCCCCTGCGCCACCACAGCACCCACATATTCATCTTACTAATTAAATATTTAGATTTAGACTAAATATTTAGGCATGCCAACGCTAGCTAAGTAAGTAGTTCGCTAACTGCTTTAAGCTAAATATTAAGTTGCAAGTTACGTATTGAGTTTACAAACTAAATGTTTGAAGCTAAATATGTAGCTTGCTAGCTAAGCATTTTGTTAGCATCAAAAATGTTCAGTTTGCAAATTAAATATTTAGCTTGCTAATGAAATATTCAGTTTGCAGCTGAAGTAGCGTGCTAGCTCCATATTTAGTTTGGAGCTAAGTATTTAGCTTGCTAACTAAACATTTAGTTTGAAACTGACATAAATTAAAGAACATGGTGAAGATGTTTGCCTGTAACTTTGCAAACGGCTCCATATATTTTTGTTCTGAGTCATATTTTTACAGCAGACTGGATCAGGGAAGCCAGTTGGGAACATGTAAATGTGGGCCGGGTCTGGACCGGGTCTGGACCGGGTCCGGACCGGGTCCGGACCGGGTCTGGACCGGGTCCGGACCGGGTCTGGGCCGGGTCCGGACCGGGTCTGGACCGGGTCTGTGCCGGGTCTGGGCCGGGTCTGGACCGGGTCCGGGCCGGGTCTGGGCCGGGTCCGGGTCGGGTCTGGACCGGGTCTGGGTCGGGTCTGGACCGGGTCTGGGTCGGGTCTGGACCGGGTCTGGGTCGGGTCTGGACCGGGTCTGGTACCGGGTCTGGACCGGGTCTGGATCGGGTCTGGGCCGGGTCTGGACCGGGTCTGGACCGGGTCTGGATCGGGTCTGGACCGGGTCTGGACCGGGTCTGGGTCGGGTCTGGACCGGGTCTGGTACCGGGTCTGGACCGGGTCTGGATCGGGTCTGGGCCGGGTCTGTGCCGGGTCTGGATCGGGTCTGGACCGGGTCTGGACCGGGTCTGGATCGGGTCTGGGCCGGGTCTGTGCCGGGTCTGGATCGGGTCTGGACCGGGTCTGGACCGGGTCTGGATCGGGTCTGGACCGGTCTGGGCCGGGTCTGTGCCGGTCTGGGCCGGGTCTGGACCGGTCTGGACCGGGTCTGGATCGGGTCTGGACCGGGTCTGGACCGGGTCTGGATCGGGTCTGGCCGGTCTGTGCCGGGTCTGGATCGGGTCTGGACCGGGTCTGGACCGGTCTGGATCGGGTCTGGACCGGGTCTGGGTCGGGTCTGGACCGGGTCTGGCGGTCTGTGCGGTCTGGCCGGGTCTGGACCGGGTCTGGACGGGTCTGATCGGGTCTGGACGGGTCTGGACCGGTCTGGATCGGGTCTGGCCGGGTCTGTGCCGGGTCTGGATCGGGTCTGGACCGGGTCTGTGCCGGGTCTGGATCGGTCTGGACCGGGTCTGGGCCGGGTCTGGATCGGTCTGGACCGGGTCTGTGCCGGGTCTGGACCTCCTGAGGGACACCCAGCTGCACATGACGGCACCGTGCAGGAATCCTGGCCGGGTCCCTCACTGCTAACGAGCTGATCTGGAAACGGTTTGTGGATGGAAATCCTCCTTTCATTCTGCTCACAGAGAAACTGGAGAAACCAGCAGAACCATCAGAACCGACACAGAACCATCAGAACCAGCTCAGTGTCTGAAGGGGAAAACTCTCCTGTTTCTCACTTTCCATGCTTTGCTTTCTGCTGCTGCAGGCTGAGCAGGAAAACCCAGTCAGACGGTTGGATGAAGGAGTTTCCTCCTCTTCCTCCTCCTCACCTGCTGTTAAATGCACGTTTCCATGGCAACGCTCCAGGATCCCAAACAAACAGCAGCAGAGCTGGAGTGAAGGCCGGAGGAGAAACTGCTGGGTTTGTTTCAGATCCTGGACGTTTTCCTCCCTGAAACTCGTGTCTCCTGCTCCATGGATCAACGTTCTCCAAAACCTGACCACAAGTTTTTAAAAAACATCTTTTATCAAACGTTTTAATGTCAACGACAAAAACTTATCGACAGTTCAGATTTAAAAAGTCCTGCTACATGATCGGGTGTCAGTCCTCCAGTCCTCCAAAAGTTGCTTTTTTAAATCTTTGTTAGCCTAACAAACATCGGACTTCATTTTTTTGTTCAACTTGTCTTTTAGACACTTTACTGCTTAGTGCATTTCATTTTTGCTTAGTTTAAACCCTTAGCTTAGCTTAGCATCTGTTAGCCCAGCTCAGTTTAGCTTTATTAGCCTAGTTTTATTTGATCTCATGTTAGCTTAGCTTAACTTTGCTCCATTTGCTTATTTTAGTTTCTGTTAATGTAGCTTAGTTTAACATATCTGTGCTAGCTTAACCTATTTTCTGTTAACCTAGCTTAACTTGGCCATTCTATTTGACATAAGTAGGTTTAGCATATATTATCCATGTTTATCTTAGATTCGTTTAATTATCCTAGCTTGTGTAATTTATCTTAGTTTAATGAAGTGGTTCCCAAACGTTTTCTCCTGAAAAGCCCAGAGGTTTCCAGACATTTTCTGGGCCCCCCTGTGTTAGAAATGGCTGTCTGGTGCGAAGGGGGGCGAGGACGAGTTTTTTGTGGCAATAAAATGAATGTATGTAGCTGAGCATAGGCAACAACATCGGTAGCCTACAGGCTACTTGTTAAGGTGTTGTATTGGTATTAGCTAGTCGTCTTTTAGCTACTTTACCTGCATCCAGCAGTTTTACTCAACTCAGTCAGTTAGTTTGGGGGGAAAACTGTGGGAAGTTCTTTGTGTTTTGCTGCCATGATTCTAACACCTGTAGCTCCAGCAGAAGCATCAGGTCTCCTTCAGGTGGAAACCCAGCAGAGCGTCGTAGCGTCATGTTGCGTTTAAAGGCGGCTTGGAAAAACATGTTACCAACGGATTAAACAGTTTTAACTGCTGATAAAAGTGACAGAGACACAGATAAGGGGAGTGAAGCCTCTGCTGTATCAGACTGACAGAGGAATGACAGAGAGTTGGACATTATAAGGTAAAAACCCAGCGCATACGGCCCCCCCTAGGGGGTGCGCCCCACAGTTTGGGAACCTCTGGTTTAATGTGACTTCATTTCATCCTAGTTTAATTTTGTTTGTCTTTATCTTGTCATTATTTTTCCTCTGGTCCTCGTCATAGTTTAACTTCACATTATTCCTATTGTGGTAGTTTAGTATTGCTTACCTTTATCCTCTTATTTAATTGATAATCTGATAGACTCTGGTTGATTCCTCCAGCAGCAGCTTCCTCTCCTGAAACTCGTCTGTTATTAGGCCTGGTTAAGGTCAGCCTGTCTGAGGCGGCTTTGTTTCTGCTGCTGCATGTTGGCAGCTCTGCATTCCTAACTGCTGACTCTATCAGCCTGTTAATGTCTGATGTTTACCCTAAAACAAGAGGAACACCTGGAACACCTGCAGCAGCAGGTCGGGGGGAGTGGAGACTCTCAGCGGAAGAAAAGATCTTTGATGAATTCAGAAGCACAAACTTTCTTCCTCTCATCTCCATCCAGACACTTTTTAAATTTATTTTGTTTAAAAGTAATCCTGCTTCATTTTCCTTTATTTGTTTCATAGCGAGATGCTGAAGTTTAATTTACATATTCAGATTTTTTCCAATTTTAGTTCCTAAAGATCAACAATAAACAACGAACATTACTAACAATAACACGACCAAACACACAACTAACAGGATGTAAATAAACATTGGTCGATATTGAGTAATTAATATTGGTCCAGTTTTAATTATTGGGCCGATATTGATATGTTAAATATTTGATAATATCTGCTGCTTCCGATATCAATGCTGATGAAAGGAGTCAATTAAAAAAAATGTATACAAAATTTCAGAGTGGAACATTTGTAGCCGTTTGTTTCTGGTACGACTGCAAATCTGACACACAAGTTAAATCCGCTGACAGCAATGGATGATGAAGCCGCTTCTCTGTTAAATTCAGCTTCTAAATTGATTTGGAAAAGAGATTATTGTGTTCAAGTTGTGCTAAAATAAGCTAGCCTAAAATGCCAGTGTTGAATTAACACCCAAAAGTGTCTATATGTGTCCAAGTCAGCTGGTGTTAAATTCAACACTACAGAGTCACATTAACATTACAATGGTGTTGGTGTTAAAATACATTAAAAGTAACACCAGTGTAGTGTTGATCACAAAACATAATGTGGTGTTAAAAAAGTAAATAATTGACCCACAAGGTGTCAATATCAATCAAATCCAGTGGAAAATATTCCAAACAACAAACAGAAATGGAAAGTTTAACTTTTATTAAACCCATTTCAGTATATAGACCAATGTTCATTTAACAAAAACAATGGGTGTCAATCTTGTAGCACTTTCAAAAGTGTTACTTTAACACCAGCTGATTTGGACACATATAGACACTTTTGGGTGTTAATTCAACACTGGCATTTATACTGTGCGTCATTGAAGCTATTCAAGCCTAAAATGGCTGACCGCTAACATGTTAGCATGCTAACGCTTCTAACGTTAGCATTAGCAGCTATCACTAATGCTAACGTCGGCATCCAGATTCCTGAAAAGCTGAACTTTGCTCCAATCTGCACAGTAAAAATGCCGGTGTTGAATTAACACCCAAAAGTGTCTATATGTGTCCAAGTCAGCTGGTGTTAAATTCAACAACACAGAGTCATATTAACATTTACAACGGTGTTAGTGTTAAAATATATTAAAAGTAACACCAATGTAGTGTTGATCACAAAATATAATGTGGGGTAAATAATTGACCCCACAAGGTGTCAATATCAATCAAATCCAGTGGAAAATATTCCAAACAACAAACAGAAATGGAAAGTTTAACTTTTCTTAAACCCATTTCAGTATATAGACCAATGTTCATTTAACAAAAAATGGGTGTCAATCTATTGACACTTTTGGGTGTTAATTCAACACTGGCAATTTTACTGTGTGATGTTGAAGATCAAATTAAAAATGATAAATATTGTCGTTGATGAGCTCATGTCTATTTATTTAATAATTTAGCAGAAAATTGGTTTTAAAAATCAAAATATTGCTTAAATTGTTCATTATTTGTGATCAAGTTGGGATTAATCAATAACTAATCGAAATCAACCTGATTAATCGCAATATGAAGCGAACCGAACCTTCAATCAGAACCGCAGCCCTTCAGGTTCTGCGGTTTCATTCAGGATTTGAGTCTTGAACTGTTTTAGTTTCGGGTTCCGTCTGGATCAGAACCGGAGAAGGACCCGTCCGGTCCGGTCCGGTTCCGAGTCCTGTGAACGTCCCTCTCTCCGGTCGCGCGCCTGCGGGGTGAGCGCGCGCGCCAGCTGCAGTTTCCAGCTGTGAGCTCGTGAGGCTGGACCGTCAGTTCCTGCTCCGGTGGTTCGGTTCGGGTCGGTTCGGGTCGGACTGGTGCGTGACTTGTTGCTCTTCGTGTCTCGGTTCGGACCCAGCCTGTTCTTCCTCCGCACCCAAACTTCACCCGAACCTCACCGCTGCCGCCGCCTCGGGGTTCGGGTCCATCCTCAGTTCCGAACCCGCAGCTCGGTTTATTGTTTTCCATCATCATTCTGCTCCGCTGCTGGAACGTTTCAGACGGAACCGGTCCAGTAATGGGTTGGCGTTTCCCGGTTCTGCTGGCGGTTCTGTTGGCTCAGCTGGCGGCCGGGTTCCCGGACGGAGCGGACGTTCAAGGTAACGGAACCGAGCCGGACGGGCTTCAAGGGTTCGTCTCTCTGAGAGGTTCTGGTCAGGTGAAGCTGGAGAGGATAATTAACGGCTAATTAGGGGTTAATTAACATATTAACTCAGTACGGATCGTCTCTGACGGTTCTATGGAGCTAAATTGGTGCTACGAAGTTTGTAAAAAAAAATTCTGAATTTTTTTTTCACTTCCAAATCTTTTATTTCAGTTTCAAATAATTTATTTTCCATAATTTGAAATCTTTTTTAATTTAAAAAATAGTTTTCCAGTTTAATTTTATTACAGTTTCAAAACTTTTTAGAATTATTTTTTTCAGTTTCATATATTAAAAGTCTGGTATTGTTGTTTCTGAAAATGTGTTTGACATGAGGAACTGATAGTTTAATGAAACCACCAGTCTGGGCTGAAACGGCTGTAAAATTCTCAGAACATTTAAGGAAAAGACTCATTTTAAATGGAAAGCTTTAATTTTTTTACAGCGTGGAAATGAGCTCATGTGATGCAATCATGGAAAATTAAACTGAAGCATTTAAACAGCAGCAGCAAGATTTGCTTTGACAACAGTTTGCAAGAGAAAAGAAATCAGACAGCTTTGATTCTAATCCACCACATGCTGAGACTTAAAGAGGAGTGTATGGAGCTAAATTGGGGCCATGATGTTTGTTCTAAAGCAGGGATCCCCAAACCTTTTCCTCAGGGCCACATGACTTTTTCCTTCTCTTCTGGGGGACGGAGTCAGTTTGTAACAGAAAAAGTGTGACGATTGCAGGAGAGACTAAATGTAAAAATGTATTGTTTTCCGGAAAGCACAATCAAATAACCGTCTCTGGGTTCTTCACAGAACAAAAGTCAGGGAATAAATAATAATACTAGCATGTGCTAAATGAAAATGGGTGCCTCTTTCTCCTCCTCCTTCTTTAGATTTCAACGGCAGCTTGCATCAATTATTTCCATTATTGTTGCACTAACACTGGATCCTAATATCTATACCTCAAATTCTCATAATGATCCCAGTATTATTGAAAAAATGAAAAATCTTCATTTTCCCCTCAATGCTATTGAACTGATCAACAACATTCTCCAATTTCAATTCCCTATAAGACCTAATTTTGTTTTAATGGGCACTTTCTTCTTTGATTTCCAATTTTGACTTCCAATGACTCACTTCCTGCTAAAGAGCCCCCTGGTGGTGGAAGAAAAATCCACATATAAGCCGCACCAGACTATAAGCCTCATGGTTCAAAGATTAGGGAAAAAGTAGCGGCTTATAGTCCGGAAATACTGTATATGACAAAAAATCAAAATGCTTTCTGGTATTGTTCAGGGGGCCACACCAAATGTGGAGGCGGACTGGATGCGGCCCGCGGGCCGTAGTTTGGGAACCACTGTTCTAAAGGAATACCAAATTAAACTGAAAAAAAGATTTGAAATTCAAGAATACTTTGAAATTAAAATAAAATCTGGATAACCTCCCCCACCACCCCCTGAATCTTAAAAAGAGTTTTGAACATGTTTTTTCCATTTTTTTCCATATTCAGAACTTTTTAACTGTTTCCTTTTTTTCAGTCTCAAATCTTTTTTTCAGTTTGGAAAACAATTTAAGTTTTAAATTGTTCTCTCTTTTTTCAGTTTTAAATAGTTTTTTTTCTTTTGAGCAAACTTTACGGCCCTGATTTAGTTCCATAGGAGTGTCAAAAGCAAATGAGGTGGATCAGTCGAGCGAGACAGCAGCTGATTGTGTCGTCCAGGAAATGTTGCTGTGGAAAATCGTCTCTGCTGCCTGGATTAGCGACATGCTAAGAGTCTTCAGTCAGAGGTTTCTTCAGACTCGTTGCACTGGCTGCTACAGGAGATCCTTCCTTCCTTCCTTCATGTTTTCAGACAAACGTTAATTTTTTGGAAAACTTTTGACTTTTCCAATCAGATTTAATTTCTGCGGCTCCTTTTTGATATTCAGTTGAAACCAGCAGCTGCAGACGTTCTTGAGACATTTAAGGATTTTTAAGTTTTCTTTCCACTGGTGAAATGTTTCTGTTTTGTGACTTCAGCTTTTTGTTATTTTATCGTAGTTTGCTGAACCGTTCTTGTCCCGTAGTTCCTTCTGACCTTGGTGTGACATTCAGGCCCACATCCTGACTGATACTGACCCGGTCCAGGTTAGCTTCTGTCTCTCATCATCACCCTCTTGGCTTGTTGGAGACGTTTTGATCCAAATGTTATTGGATAGAGAACCGTAGTTCACCGTAGTTCTTGAACCGTTCTTGTCCCGTAGTTCCCTCTGACCTTGGTGTGACATTCAGGCCCACATCCTGACTGATACTGACCCGGTCCAGGTTAGCTTCTGTCTCTACTCCGGTCTTCAGTCTGGAGCCGCCGCAGCTCGCTGGACGCAGTCGGACATGTTGGTTCCGGCTGCCGTTTGGGAAGCTGCACAGTCAAAACTAACAACAGTAATTTGGTTTATTTATCCAGCCATAAGAGAAAAAACAGGCTCATTTTTCTAATCCATATTTCCACAGTGTTATTCATTCATTTATAAATGTAACAGTTTCAAACTTAGTATTACGCATGGTATTTAGCTTGCTAGCTAACTAAATAGCTAGCTAAATATTTAGCTTTAAGCTGCATATTTAGCTAGCTCTCAACTAGTTAAATATGTAGATAAGTTAAATATTTTGATAGCTGAATACTTACCTTTAAGCTTAATATTAAGAAACCTTGAGCTAGCTAAATGTTTAGTTAGCAAGTCAAATATTTAGCCTAAAGTTAAAAATTGCCTTTATTATCTATACATAATATTTGTTACCTAAGCATTAGATAATATTTAGCATAAAGCTAAATATTGGTCAAATTTGGATATTTAGCGAATATTCAGATTCACTTGCCAATGGACCTCAGCGGGTGCTTTCCATTGGCTAATGCCCGCTTTACGTCACAGCACAGCTACCACATGCGTCACGTCTCACAAACACAAGCTACAGTAGTAAACTCATGCTAATGTACGTTGTGGACTAGCAGACTGACAGAAAGTTTTTACGTCAGGACTCTAAAACAATGGTTCTCCACCGTCAGTGGGGAATCTGTACAGGTGATGTCAGGTATCCTGGTTGTATTTGTGGAAATAAAATTCACAGATTTCCAAAATCTGAAACGGAAAGCCTTGATTGGATCAAAGCTTTTTCACGACCGCATTTGCAGCTCAACCATCGTAGGATCACTAAGAACAAAGGATTGTCTGCTGGTGTAAGTATTATTGCTTTGCTTTCTTTGTGTTTAGTAAAAAAGAAAGTCAATAATAAACACATCCATTATGAAAACCTTTTAGCCAAGTCAGCATAATGGCAGCACCGATACAACTTCTACACCTTGAAGCCTGTCTGTTACAGCCTTACGTTAGCTGAACAGATCAATATGCAATGTGTTCCACATCTGACTTACATTAAAGGTTTTATTTCACCTGAAAAGTCGTTTTAACCACGCTAATCGTGTTAACCACGCTAATCATGTTAGCCACCGTGTATCAGGCCTAGGCACATTTGAACATTTGCCAACAGAAATCACCTCTAAACCATGAATGTCCGACTTACCCAGCCTGAAGAACAATAGGCGTCAGTGATCTTGTCTATATTTATGCTGAGGATCTGCTGTGTTCCTCATTGACCGCTAACATTTCGCTGTGACTCCACAATGTTGGAGGCATCGTGGCTCAAACACCTTGATGTCGTCCAAAAAAGATAATATGAACTTGTTGGTTCCCCTGTTCATGTCGTGGCTGATAATTTGTGAAAATCCGGCAGAAATGTTAAACTAATCGACTCAGAAATACTCTGCAGAGAGTCAGTCGAAATGAAAAATGCCATTTACACATAGAAACTAAGCACCGCGAGGCTTTGTTTGTGAGACATGGAGCCACGTGGGACTTTAGAGGGGCGTTTATGGGCGGAGCTTGGTGAGGTCTATATCAGGAAGTGGACCACAATTGTAAAAGTTTTGTTTTTTCATTTAATTTGTAGTTGAATCTCTAGCTGGCTAACAATATATTTATTGTCATTCATTCATTCTTAAATGAATGACATGGTGAAAATATGACTGAAAAATGAATCTCCATTTTTATTTCCTAAAGATGCTAAATAAATCTAATTATTTAGTCCTGACTGTGTAACATTACAAACCCACAGTTTGGACGTCTTTAATCGTTCTGTCCAGGTTGTAAATAATTCACAGAGATTCTGACATTTTTCATGTTTTTTAATCTTATTTTCAAGTGTGTGAAATTTTTTAAAGAGGATCGAGTGTTTTCTTGTCCACATATTGTGAAAAGTTTCAGCGTGTTACAAAGTGAAAAGTGCAGATCAGAGCAACACCTAAAGTTTATTTAAAGAGACTGAAGTCTCCAGCATTTCGCTGACTCAGCGGTTTTCTGTTTCCACAGATATGAAAACTGTGTCAAGCAGCAGAAGTCTGATAATCAGGTCCAGGTTTTCAGACCTGGCCTCAGGAGCTCAGGGAACCAGAGCCCAGTCTGTCAAACTGGGATTATGTTACAGAAACTGGGTAGTCTGTGAAACCAGCAGCTGTGGGTTCAGCTCCAGATGTTCGGCTGGGTTTCATCTCCCTGACCAGTTAGAAGGATTTTCCACAATCTGCCAGCTGCAGCTGTAACGTTAAAGTGCAGCAGAAGCAGTGACATCACCACCTCTGTGTTCCTGTGATGTTTGCCGTGTGTCTTCTGCGTCTCCTCCCTGCAGTCATCGACCTTCTGGGCCTCCAGGACTCCAAGCAGAACGTGGCGGCGGTGGAGAAGCTGTCGGGCGGTCTGAGCGCGCTCAGCGACGTCTACGTGGTGTCCACAATCCGACTGCCCGTCAAGATGGGCGGGGTTCTGTTCGGGCTCTACAGCAAGCAGGACAACAGGAAGTTCCTGGAGGTCGCCATCATGGGGAAGATCCACAAAGGTTGGTGGAAGTTCAGCGACTCGGTGCGAGGAGAGCCGCTTGATGCGCGACGAGACTTTGAGGCGAACAAAAACCGATTCATGGGCCATCAAAAACAAGATGGACTCATGGTCTACTGTTAATGATGCTAATGTCGTTAGCAAGAGCTAACGACATTAGCTCTAGCTAGCACCATAAGTAACAGGTAAGCTATTGGCAGGGGCCAACACCATAAGCTGGGGCAAGATCTATTAGCTAGCTCTAGCTAGGGCTGTAGTGATACAATAATCTCATGATACGATACATGATATTCTGCCCACGATACGATATATATTGCTATTTTCAGCAAACGATACAATTCAATACACTTTTGTGATTTTCTGAAAGATTTTAGAGGGACAGAGTGATTTGGTGACATTTTGTGACTGTTATAAAGTTGGACTGAATTAATTTAACTGAAAACTGATTAAAAGCTCCAACTACACAATACCTGGTTCTGGTTGGACACAGACTTAAAGTGGACAGCTGGACAAAATGAACCAAAGAAGTGGAGAGAAAACATGTTTCTTTTAGTTGAAACAGTCCAAACTGTAGCTGACATGCATTAGTAAAGTAAATAAAGTGAACCAAGTTCCTGCTCTGAATAGTTTGATACCTTTTTAACCTGAACATCTGAAGGAATCACTCTAAGCCTGATGACCTGGTGAAGCAAGCAGTGAGTGAACAAGGTGACAGTTGGACGTTACGATACTTAAGGATGAATATCGATTTTTTTTCTAGGAAATAAAATATCGATATATATCGTGATATCGATATTGTTATACAGCCCTAGCCCTAGCTAACACTACTAGCAGGAGCTACAAACATTTGCCAGATTTGACACAACTGACTTGAGGTAACAACATTAGCAAGGAGCTAATGCAAATTCAAAATAAATGGGGAGGTAATGAATAAATGTTTAAAGTGACATTAAAGCATCTTTAAGTTTTTGTAACAAACCATTTCATAAAGCAACGAGACTGTTTTGATCTCGATGTTAGCCATAAGCGTCTTGAGTTCCTGCTCAATTCTCTCAAAATTTTCCATGAAGTCTGTTTCCCTCCCTAATCCAACTTCCTCCTGCTCCACTTCTTTTCTCCCACATAAACGAACCGCGGATAAAAGAAAAACCTAATTTTCAAGCTTTTCCTCCTCGTCCTCAGTTCTGGTCCGGTACGTCAAAGCCGATGGGAAAGTCCACACGGTGAACCTGCAGAACTCCGTCCTGGCCGACGGACGGACTCACTCCATCATCCTGAGACTGGGCGGCCTCCAGCGCAGCAACATGCAGGTGGAGCTGTATGCCGACTGCCGATTGGTCGACTCCAGTCAGGGCGCTCCCCCATTGGTTCCTCTGCCCAGAGAGGCGGACATGGTGGAGATCCGACATGGACAGAAATCGTACGCCCGACTTCAGGTTAGAGGGATGAGAACAGCAAGGATTGCATGAATTAACTAGAGAAATCTGAATAACTGCTTGTTTTACTTGGATTTTACATGATTTTAGTTTGAAGGACAAAGCTGTGGAGGACATTTAACGTTTCTCTACTCAAATGGTACTTCTCAGTTCCCTTGGAGGATCCCATGGTGTTTGCAGGCCAGAAGGGAAGGGCAGTCTAGTCCAGGTGTCTCCAGTCCTCCAGAGCTGCTATCCTTTTAGACCACTGGTTCTTAACCTTTTTGGAGGAACCGAACCCACCAGTTTCATATGCGCATTCACTGAACCCTTCTGCAGTGATAAATAAAATATGTTTTTTTCCCCCACAAATTCAAGACATAGGGGTGACCCAACTAGAGTCTAGGTGGGTCACCCAAAGACCACTAAGTCATCTTTAAGGCAGAGTCTCTGAGGACAGTTCTTCAAAATATAGTCAGTGTTTTCAGCAAAGTTGATCTGACTGTCCAGGAACGACCCAAGGTATTTAAAATGTTTCAACAGGTTGGCCATCGAGAGAAACTGGAACCACTTTAAGGTTTAAGTCATTTAATTAGCTCTATGTTCTTAAGAGAATGAAAAATTATTAATAAATAATAAAGACTTTGCGGTATTCTGATTTAGTAATGTAATTATATTAGTTGTGTTACCATCCCACGCCACTAGAGGCAGCACCAACCCTGAAAAGATGTGACTAAGGAGCAGATTTAGAAGAACACAGAAAGATACAGAGTTTGGTAAAAACTGTGAGCTTTGCTGAAGTAAATAAAGACACAAGTTCAAATCCCTGCTGAGAGTGGAGCTCCTCCAATCAGGTTCCTCCTCAGCTCTGATTGGCTAAGCAATGTAACGTGATCCTCTGATTGGCTAAGCAATGTAACATGATCCTCTGATTGGCTAAGCAATGTAACGTGATCCTCTGATTGGCTAAGCAATGTAACTGATCCTCTGCAGTAGTGATGGCAAAGCGGCGTTATCACGACTTTACACAGGTGAGTCTTTACCTCCAGCAGAGGCTCCACCGAACCCCTGAGGTTCGACCGAACCCAGGTTAAGAACCAGTTGTCTAAACGGATAATGTCTGGTTCTCTTCCACGATGTGCCTTCGTCCTTTGGCAGTGTCCACCTGCGAGCAGGAGCTGTGGTTGACGCACCAATGATGTCATTTTGTTTGATCAGCCTTGAGGGGCCAGTTTCTCTTAAACCTTTCAGTCTCTGTGTTTGCTGGATGGCAATGCAGTTTGCTGCCAATCAAATCGCTTGATCTTCATAAGCCAGACACCCAAACAACCTGCGTAGACGTTAACTTCAGTAAAACTGTTCAAGAAACACACAACCGATCCCCTGATGTTGCTCTTGTTTAGCATACAGATGCAAACCAAACCTGTCCTTCCACAGCCTGGCCTCTGAGGACAACAGAGGACGTAATGGACAGCAGCCGTCCGTCTGTCGTAAGCGCCACTATAGTGACATTGCAGTCAACTATTGCTTTACGGAGACGGTGCGAGTCAGACATAGAGTAGAAATCGTCCAGTGTGGAAAAGTCAGCAGTTTGATCAGATCCGCCCAGCCGCTGTCGATGAGATCCAACTGGGCCAGACGAGTTACCTCAGCTTGAACAACGGCCGTTCTGCCAACAACTACCTGGAAAAACGATTTCAAAGTCCTGTCAGTCACTTCCAGCCTCCGTCTGTGTGGCTTGACGCAACTGCAAAGGGTCGGCAGCCATCTTTGTCCAGCCGGTACCTTGCTGCGTACCGGAACCTGAAGGATCTGGGCTGGTACCTTGCTGCGTACCGGAACCTGATGGATCTGGGCTGGTACCTTGCTGCGTACCGGAACCTGAAGGATCTGGGGACCGGTACCCTTGCTGGCTGTACTGGGAAACCTGATGGATCTGGGCTGGTACCTTCTGCGTACCGGAACCTGATGGATCTGGGCTGGTACCTTACTGCGTACCGGAACCTGAAGGATCGGGGCCCGGTACCTTGCTGCGTACGAACCTGATGGATCTGGGCTGGTACCTTGCTGCGTACCGGAACCTGATGGATCTGGGCTGGTACCTTGCTGCGTACCGGAACCTGATGGATCTGGGCTGGTACCTTGCTGCGTACCGGAACCTGAAGGATCTGGGCCTGGTACCTTGCTGCGTACCGGAACCTGATGGATCTGGGCTGGTTCCTTACTGCGTACCGGAACCTGATGGATCTGGGCTGGTACCTTGCTGCGTACCGGAACCTGAAGGATCTGGGCCGGTACCTTGCTGCGTACCGGAACCTGATGGATCTGGGCGGTACCTTGCTGCGTACCGAACCTGATGGATCTGGGCTGGTACCTTGCTGCGTACCGAACCTGATGGATCTGGGCTGGTTCCTTGCTGCGTACCGGAACCTGATGGATCTGGGCCGGTACCTTGCTGCGTACCGGAACCTGATGGATCTGGGCTGGTTCCTTACTGCGTACCGGAACCTGATGGATCTGGGCTGGTACCTTGCTGCGTACTGGAACCTGATGGATCTGGGCTGGTACCTTGCTGCGTACCGGAACCTGATGGATCTGGGCTGGTACCTTGCTGTGTACCAGAACCTGATGGATCTGCTAATGGGGGAACCGGTTGCTCCAGTGGGGACGAGGCTGTGGAGGGTCTTCGTTGGGGTTTCCTCCCAGTGGGACTGAAAGCCTCAGGGCTCCGGGACGCGTCTTGATAAGGTACCTCAGCTGACCTCTGAACTCTCGTTCTACTGAGGAACCTCAGTTTGGTTACTCTGAAGGTTTGGACCAGAACTCCTCCTTCTCCTCGGTTCATCCTGAATCAGGATGAACTCACCGTCTGTCTCACCGGGCGTCTCTCTGCAGGGCGCAGTGGAGTCCCTCCGCCTGGCTCTAGGGGGCAGCGTGGCTAAAGCCGGCGCGCTGACCGACTGTCCGTTCCAAGGAGACTCGTCGGCCTTCAACTCAGGTGAGCTCACCTGGATCCGAACTCGAAGTTCAGCTGCTCTGTGGTTCTGATCCGGATCGGTTCTTTGTGTCCTCAGTGAACGGAGAGGTCCAGTCCATCCTGGGTGAGGTTCTGATCACGTAGCCGGTTCTGATCGGCCATGACCTTTACTCTGATCTCTGATTGGACATCCTGTTTGTGACATCATATGCCAGGTGAACACACCAAGGCTCTGATTGGTCAGCTCATCATTTTCAACCAGATCCTGGGAGAGCTGCGGCAGGACATCAGAGAGCAGGTGAGACACTGAGACAGGTGGGAGACTGAGACAGGTCGAGACACTGAGACAGGTGGGATAGAGACAGGTGAGACAGAGCGACATGGAGACAGAGATACAGGTGGGACAAGAGACAGGTGAGGGACTGAGACAGGTGGGACAGTGGACAGGTGGGAACTGAGACAGGTGGAGACATGAGAGACAGTGAGACAGAGAGACAGGTGGGAGACTGAGACAGGTGAGACAGAGAGACAGGTGGACACTGAGACAGGTGGAGACTGACAGTGAGACAGAGAGACAGGTGGGACACTGAGACAGGTGGAACTGAGACAGGTTGAGACAGAGAGACAGGTGGGACACTGAGACAGGTGGGAGACTGAGACAGGTCAGGACATGAAGACAGGTGGGAAGAGACAGGTGGACAGAGCGACATGGGAGCAGAGATACAGGAGGGACACTGAGACAGGGTGGGATAGAGAGACAGGTGAGGATAGAGCGACATGTGAGACAGAGATACAGTGGGACACTGAGAACAGGTGGGACACTGAGACAGGTGGGA
The DNA here is from genome assembly GCA_033032245.1 of Poecilia picta. Classification (NCBI taxonomy): domain Eukaryota; kingdom Metazoa; phylum Chordata; class Actinopteri; order Cyprinodontiformes; family Poeciliidae; genus Poecilia; species Poecilia picta. The sequence goes on along the minus strand of CM065368.1, from coordinate 1,029,042 downwards.
CAGAGGGACAGGTGAGAGCTTCGTGGTCTCAGGAGCCAACGCTGTGTCTGTCCTCAGGTGAAGGAGATGTCTCTCATCAGGAACACCATCCTGGAGTGCCAGGTTTGTGGTGAGTCAGCAGCTCTGTGGCCGTCTCTGAATGACCTGAGGACCCGACTGAAGCCGCCCCCCGTCCCTCCGTCCCCCGTCGTCCCCCATCTGCCTGCAGGTTTCCATGAGCCGCGCTCTCGCTGCTCCCCCAACCCCTGCTACAGAGGAGTGTCCTGCACGGACAGCCTGCAGTACCCCGGGTTCACCTGTGGACAGTGTCCGCCTGGAACCACCGGCAACGGGACGCACTGCAGGGACGTAGATGAGGTGAGGACAGGACGCCAGGAGACGCCCGGCACAGGATGAGACGCTGACTGCTTCCTGTTTGTGGCCCGCAGTGTGAGCTGCAGCCGTGTTATTCTCCTGACGCCTGCGTCAACACGGAGGGAGGCTTCATCTGCAGGCCGTGTCCTCCAGGCCTGTGGGGGGCGCCGCTGGCCGGAGCAGGACTGGACTACGCCAAGACACACAAACAGGTCCGCCAGGAGCTGAGTGACCTGCTCAAACAATTATTATCAAGTATTATATCGATTAATCGAATAAAAATGATGAAGTAAAATATTACCAAACCAAACCAACTTTATTTATAAAGCACTTTAAAACAACCACAGCTGATACAAAGTGCTGTACATTAAAACACAGCATAATAAAATAATATAAAAAATAAAAAACTCTTGCAGTTTAAAAACAAAAACACACTTTAAGACTAGATCCTGTTGGAATTAAAAGCCAAGTAAAATGAATGAAGTAAAATATTGGTAACACCAGTATGAATATTAAACATCGGCCCAATTTTTCTTATTAGTGCGTCCCTAACAGTTACTGTCCTGTAGTATAGAAAATTAACCTGCAACAGTAATAGCTCCATTTTAACCAAAAATTATACAAATAGTCAATTTAATAAAAAAGCAGCAAGCTCACAAAAATGTCTATAACCCAGTTTTTAGTTTTGATTTGGCTTTTTTTTCTCTTCATACTATCTTCATTAGGCATTTTGAGATTTATACAGACAAACAAACAGATAAACAATAAAAAAGAAAGACAAAAATTACACAGCACAGCTGCAAGAATCAAAAGAGAAAATTTGGAGGCATGTAAATAAATCACATCATTCACTTGACAGGCACCAGTTGAACTACAGACTCTATGACGTTTAGCTTCACTTTACTACTTTGTTAATTTTGAAATATTTTAGAACAAGTTCCCATCTTCTTTTAAAGGTACAAAATTTTCCATCCAGACAGAATCTCAATCTTTCCAATACAATCACTTCAGAAAATAGGTTTTTCCATAGCTGGATCGATGGGGCATCACAACCATTATTACTGTTCTCTTTGTGATTGTCCAGGTGAGAGTGTATGAGTCCTAGTAGACACAGCACTGGACCAGGATGCACCGTTTGTCCTATAGCAGAGCTGATTTCGCGACACACTGCCTGCCAGAATGCCTCTATAATTTTACATTCCCATAGGCAGTGAATTCTAGTTCCTGTAGCTACTTTACATTTAGGATTTGGCGTTTTTAATATTTATTTCAAACAGGTTTTGAAAAACTAGAAAACAGGCGACCAGTAGGACAGAACAAAGTAATGTATCACTAGGAAGGAGAGAACTTTATCTATGTCTTCATCTGGAGCCGGTTTAATAGATGAACTCTCAGCCATTTGTAGCTTTTTTCTTCCATGTCAGAGATCACATTTCCTTCCTTACACATTAACACAACGGTTTCGGTTTGGGAGTCAGGTCTTCTTCTCTACATTAAAACGAGTCTTTCTGAAGTTAAATCTGTAAATTAGTCTTAAAGAGCTCCATAATTAACCGCTTGTTTGTCGCTGCAAACTCCGATCCCAAGCCGATGATTCTGTTTGTCGAGGCGTCTTTAGCAAATCCAGCTTGACTGCTGGTGTAAATGTTGGCAGCAGCAATCAGCTGTGTATTGCTGGGATGCAGCTGGAAACCATTAGAGCCTCTGAAGCAGCACAGAAAGCTCCCAGCTGTGGAAAAACCGCATTGAGTCGGGGAGACATCATCTCACCGCTGGTAGGAAGTCGTTAACCCGCCGGAAAACGAGCAGCGCCGATCTGCTGCGTTCTGCACAGGTCTCAGTTCTGACATCAGCCTCCGATGCTCCTTCTCTTAAAACAAGAGATTCAATTTCCTCCTTTTGTTTGCAGAATATTCACTTTCTACACAGTAACAACACCAGTGTTGAATTAACACCCAAAAGTGTCTATATGTGTCCAAGTCAGCTGGTGTTAAAGTAACACTTTTGAAAGTGTTAAAAGATTGACACCCATTGTTTTTGTTAAATAACGTGTGGGACGTTCATTTAACCATAACCTAACCATACCCTAACCCTACCCTAACCTATACTAAAATGGGTTTAAGAAACGTTAAACTTTCCATTTCTGTGTCTTGTTTTGAATATTTCCCACTGGATTTGATTGATATTGGCACCTTGTGGGTCAATTATTTACCCCACAAGGGGTAAATAACACCACATTATGTTTTGTGATCAACACTACACTGGTGTTACTTTTATAATTATTTTACACATAACACCATTGGAATGTTAATGTGACACTCTGTGTTGTTGAATTTAACACCAGCTGACTTGGACACATGTAGACACTTTTGGGTGTTAATTCAACACTGGCATTTTTACTTTCTACCAGATGGATCTGAGACTTTTTCCAAGGAAATTTCACAAGATGTTCCTGTCAGTTAAGCTTTAAAATCCCAGCTGGATCTGTGTGTGTGTGTTTCAGGAATGCATGGACATCGATGAGTGTGTGGACCTCCCTGACGCCTGTGCATCAAACTCGGTCTGCATCAACACTGTGGTGAGTGGAAACAAGAGAAGACGCTCTGGTTTTATTCGTTGATCCTGATCCAGACTGACTGCCGGCGTCTGGAGCGACGCCATCAGCGGTTCTGCTGCAGGTTTCTGTTGGTTCGTTCAGGCAGAAAAAAATCCTCAGGTTGAGAAATGAACCGGTTTTACTGAGGATCCCGGCGAGACGGCGCCCCCTGGTGGAGATTTAGCTCTCCTGTCTCTTTCAGGGTTCCTACAAATGCGGAGGCTGTAAACCCGGTTTCTACGGCAACCAAACATCTGGCTGCTCCCCCAGGAAGTCGTGTGCTGCGTTGACCTTTAACCCCTGTGACACCAACGCTCACTGCACCATGGAGAGGAACGGAGAAGTTTCCTGCAGGGTGAGGGGAAAACTCTCAGCAGACGAGATAAAACAGGAAATACAGAAAGAAATAAAGGACATAATGGGTTAATCAAACAAATCTGCAGAATGTGGCAAATTCTTTATCTGATTAATCAATTAATTTTCAGAATAATTGATTATTAAAATAATCGTTAGTTGGAGCTCTAGGGTGTATGAATATATTTGAGCCTGAATGTTTAATTTTAGCTTCGGTAAATCCCAGCATGCATCAGGTTTTTACTGGGGTTGGACGTTTTTAGTGAGGAATCTGATCTAATAAACTAACTTCATTCCCACTGCAACTAGTAATCAATTATTACAATGATTAATCCATTGTTCTAACATTAATCGATTAATTAGATTTTTTAAAAATTGTTGCATTCTGCAGATTTTTTTGGGTTAATAATTTAATAAATGGATGGAAAAGGTGCTTAATTGGAGTTTTTTTCCAGAATCTGGACCAGGTGAAGCTAAAACTTCTGGGTAGATCAGAATTACAGACAGACAATTTTTCTATAATTTTCTGCTCTAAATATATTGTTCTTTCAGCAAATGCCCTTTTATTCCAGTTAATGATTAATCAATTATTTTTAATTAATAATCACGATTAATTGTTTCAGCCTTAAACTTTAGAGTTTTGCTGGAAACATTTCATATGTTCTGCGTTCTGAATCTGTTTCCAGTGTAACGTTGGCTGGGCTGGAAACGGACACACCTGTGGAATGGACACGGACATCGACGGCTACCCCGACCGCTCTCTGCCCTGCATGGACAACGACAAACACTGCAAACAGGTGAGATCGCACCTGGAGACATGTCAGGTCGCACCTGGAAACAGGAGAGATTGCACATGGTAAAAGGTCAGGTCACACCTTGAAACAGGTGGAGCGGACCGGAAACAGGTGAGACGGACCTGGAAACAGGTAAGATCGCATCTGGAAAGAGGTCAGGTCACACCTGGAAACAGGTGGAATCATACCTGGTAACAGGTGGGATCTCACCTGGAAACAGGTGAGATTGAAGTCAAGTCACACCTGGAAACAGGTGGGATCGGACCTAAAAAGAGGTGCGATCTCACCTGGAAACAAGTCAGGTCACACCTGGAGGCAAGTCAGGTTGCACCTGGAAACAGGTGGGATCGGACCTGGAAACAGGTACGATCGGACCTGGAAACAAGTCAGGTCGCACTTGGAAACAGGTCAGGTCACATCTGGAAACAGGTGGAATCAGACCTGGAAACAGGTGAGATTGCACATGGAAACAGGTCGGGTCACACCAGGAAACAGGTGGAATCAGACCTGGAAACAGGTGAGATTGCACATGGAAACAGGTCGGGTCCACCAGGAAACAAGTCAGGTCGCCCTGGAAACAGGTGGATCAGACCTGGAAAAACGGGTCGGGTCACAATTTCCCGCAGTTGCTAGTTTAGTATTGCGATGCGTTGGTGACACTTGACCTCGTCCATCAGGACAACTGCATGGTTACGCCGAACTCGGGCCAGGAGGACGCAGACAACGACGGCATCGGAGACCAGTGTGACGAGGATGCAGACGGGGACGGCATCAAAAACGTGGAGGTTGGAAATCAACCGGGTGTAGACGCTGCTCCGACTGGCCGCGGTCAACCTAACGTCTTGTTTGTGGTTCAGGACAACTGCCGTTTGGTCCCCAACAAAGACCAGCAGAACTCGGACAGCGACTCGTTCGGAGACTCGTGTGATAACTGTCCCACCGTCCCCAACAGCGACCAGAAGGACACGGACAACAACGGACAGGGAGACGCCTGCGACCTGGACATCGATGGAGATGGTGAGGACAATCTGCCCTCTGCTGGTGATCAGAGGGAACAGCAGGAATCTTCCAACTTGAAGGACTTCAGCTTGTTGATCTGCAGCCCAGGAAATGTTGCTGAAATGACTCCAATAAATGATATGCAGCATCAGGAGGCCAGTCTGGGATCAGAATCTGTCAGATTTCATACAAACCAGCAGATCCAAACTTAAGAAACATTCAGAAAATCATTTCAGATTTCGTGCCTCATAACTTTCATATTTAAGATTTTTGTTATGTAGTCAAAGTCTGAGGCCTGGCCTTCAAATATCATAAAGCATCAGGATTTTGATAACTTTATATCGACTATGCCTTACGGCCAGAGTGACAATTTCAACTCAAAAATCCTCTCTCAAAATGGCCGACTTCCTGTTGGCTTTAGCACTTAAAGCCTTCATAAAACGCTTGTCTTGAAGACTTCTTCTATCTTTGCATCATATTTCAAATTTCAGTTTTTCCATTTAAAACTGGTTAACTTTATGACTGATTCATGTAGAAAATTTTAGATTTTGTGTATGACTAGACCTCCGAAAAGTTAGTATTGCCTAGAAAGTCCAGTTTGTTTCGTGAAGTGTGTGTAGAAGTGAACACCGGTTCGGTTTGAATGCATATGTGAACATCAAGCGGACCAGAGATGGATCCCTACAGCCCACGGGATTCTGGGTAAATACAACCAAAGCTAACGCATTAGCCTAGCACTAGCAGCAGAGATGGCTCATGGATTGTAGCCAAAGACTAAAGAGAAATCCAATAGAACAGAGTTTACTGGTCTATGAGAAGGGAAATCACCAGGTGGGGTGGTAACGTCGCCTCCAGCTGTGGCCTGCCTGCTGCGTTTGGCGCTTTGGGGGTTTCTCTCCTGCTGGGTGGTCTTAGTGTGGGAACTTTACCGCTTGGGTTTCTGTGTTCTGGGCTTGACCAGGGTGGACGAGGATGGCGGTGTGGCAGGATTGGGGTAAACTCAACCTGTGGCAGCTACTCCTTTGCCTTGCTATTCGCCTGCCTCTCCAACTGCTATGGTACCTTCAGTCAGACCTTCTGAAGTCAAGATGCTCTGCTGCTCTTAGGTGATGCTCACATTCACCCACTCTACACAAACACAGAGACACAATGAACCTCAAGCAATCAGGAAACTGTTGGGAATGGAAATCCCGATCAGTGAATCATAATTTGTATTGACACACGGAGCATAAAATCAGCCAAGAAAAGATTCAGACTTTACTTATTTTATTCACTTTCAGGGCTGAAAGAGACGCTTTTACCATTAGAGTTTCTAAAAAAGTCTGTGCAGCATCTGAGGAGGAGTTTAGCTGTTTATATGGACTGAAGTCACACCATGTCTCTGTGTCCCTGATAAGTTTCTGTTTTGTGAGAAATGGACCTTAGTGTCTAATAGAATCAAACATGTAACTCTTTACTATGGGCCTTTTGTCTAACAGCATGTGATTCTTTCTCGACCTGGTAAAGCGTCTCAACAAAACCATCTCCTGGACACTTGTAGGCAACCATCTTCTCTTCATGATGTGCCTGAAATGAGTCAAGGTTCAAAACACTCCAATCGGTTGTTGGATCAGCCTGTTTCTGTGTTCAGGTATTCCCAACGTTCTGGATAACTGCCCTAAGGTTCCCAACCCGATGCAGACGGACAGAGACAGAGACGGAGTCGGAGACGCCTGTGACAGTTGTCCTGAACTCAGCAACCCCATGCAGGTTCTGTGTCCTCCAGCAGCAACCTGGCTCATTCAACCAGCTCTGGTTGGTCAGGTTCTTACTTTGTCTTGTTTTGCAGACGGATGTGGACAACGACCTGGTGGGAGACGTCTGTGACACCAACCTGGACTCGTATGTCTGACAAACGTAGCACCTTCAACCTACTGTCGTCCAATCAGATCAGGCTGCTGAAACCGTGACAACACCCTGCAATCCTCGTCTTGCTGTTCTGCTGCTGCAGGGAGGAGACGGACACCAGGACTCCAGAGACAACTGTCCTGACATCCCCAACAGCTCCCAGCTGGACTCCGACAACGACGGCCTCGGCGACGACTGCGACCACGACGACGACAACGACGGCGTCATCGACGACTACGACAACTGCAGACTGATCATCAACCCGAACCAGAAAGACTCAGACGGTACCGAGCAGAACCAGAATCCTGATTGGACCAAACCTTTCTCTCCATGGACTCAGTCTGGACCCGTCTCTCTCGTTTCTGTCTTCAGCTAATGGAGTCGGAGACGTCTGCGAGAACGACTTCGACAACGACGCCGTGATGGATCTGATCGATGTGTGTCCAGAGAGCGCCGAGGTCACGCTGACGGACTTCCGGGCCTATCAGACGGTGATCCTGGACCCTGAAGGGGAGGCCCAGATCGACCCCAACTGGGTGGTTCTGAACCAGGTAACTCGTTGCTATTCTAGCTGCTTCCGTCCCTTTGTCATCCAAATTTTGAACCAACTTTTAAAACGTTGCGAAAACAAAATGTGAAGTAGGCTTGTTTCTATGTGGGGCGGCTGTGGCTCTGTGGATAGAGTAGTTGTCTTGTAATCGGAAGGTTGCAGGTTCGATTCCAACTTCCTCCTGCCACATGTCGAAGGGGCACATCGACATCAAATTGCCTACCGAGCTGCGTATCGGTGTATGAATGTGTGAGCATTTGTGAGTGAATGTGGCTCTAGTGTAAAGCGCTTTGAGTGGTCAAAAATGATTAGATAAAGCGCTATACAAGTTCAGTCCATTTACCATCTACTGGTTGGGGTGGATTTGTTGGATGTTGACGCTACGGACGGCTGTAATACACAGGAAGTAGAGGTTGTAAACTAGCATGACCTCAGGAAAACGGAGAGAAGTTTTCAGGAAAGCTCTGATTCTCCATCATGTCAACTAGCATTAGCGATCCTTCATGCTGACTGACGACGGAGAGACAAAAAGTGATTAACCTTATTTAATGCACTAACACGCATTTATCCTGCTACTGAGGGCTGTTAGCTTCATGCTAACGGCGCTCAGGTAGCATCTAGCAACTTCCTTCCTAGATTCTAGATATATGGCTGTTCTTGTAGAAAAAGAAAGAAGACGACAAATCATGCAAATGGACAATTTAAATGGCAATTATTGAGCTCATGTCAGCTTAGACCAGTGGTTCTTAACCTGGGGTTCGGTGACCCCGAGGGGTTCGGTGAGTTGGTCTCAGGGGTTCGGCGGAGCCTCTGCCGCCAAGATAAAGACACACTTGTGTAAAGTCGTGATGACGTCCCGCTTTGCCATCACTACTGCAGAGGATCATGTTACATTGCTTAGCCAATCAGAGCTGCGGAGGAGCGAATTTTAAGTCTAAATCTGCTCCTTAGTCGCATCTTTTCGGGGTTGCTACAGCCTCTAGTGGCGTGGGGTGGTAACACAGCTAATATGATTACATTATTACATTACTAAATCAGAATACTTCTTACTTCTTCAGTGAATGTGCATATGTAACTGGGGGGGGTTCTGTACCTCCAAAAAGGTTCAGAACCACTGGTTTAGATTGATTTATTACTTATCGGGACGGTCCTGCGTTTTCCTCTCTGAATGTTTTAATCCTCTGCTCTGCTATCCTCAGGGCATGGAGATCGTTCAGACGATGAACAGCGATCCAGGTTTGGCTGTCGGTGCGTTTCCCTTCGTTCAGATTGAAATCCTCCGATTCCGATGGACCCGGCTCTGATCCGTCAAACCTCCATGTTTCTGCAGGCTACACGGCGTTTAACGGCGTGGACTTCGAGGGAACGTTCCACGTCAACACGGTGACGGACGACGACTACGCCGGCTTCATCTTCGGGTACCAGGACTCGTCCAGCTTCTACGTGGTGATGTGGAAGCAGACGGAGCAGGCCTACTGGCAGTCCGTCCCGTTCCGGGCCACGGCCCAGCCCGCCCTGCAGCTCAAGGTTCGGCTTTTACCGCAGGCAGCCGGCCCAAGGCATCAGCAAAATGAGCACCACAATGCCTCAATTTCAACGCTAACCAGAGAGATAATTCAGAATAAATACAATTTAAAATTGTTACTATGGTTACAATCTGATGCTACAAGTTAAATCTTTAATGTTCACTAATACATCTCAGCAGATTGTAGCCAATTATCCCTGATTGCTCCTGAACTCAGCCAGATAAGCCCCGCCCCCTCTTCCAGGTTTCACCTCACCTGGATTGAAACGAAACTGAAGTAAACGTTGAAACTGGAAAAAAAAACTGTAACTACAAAAACGTTAAAACTGGAGAAAACTATTTGAAACTGAAGTAATTTAAAACTGAAAAAATTGACAAAAAATTCATATTAAAACAATCATTTTGATAAACATGTTTCAAGATTATGTTTGGAAATAACATTTTGACATTGACAAAAACGGGGAGTTAAAAAACGCTTTGAAGCTGAAGTGGTTGGTCCTGCAGGCGGTGAAGTCTCAGACCGGGCCGGGGGAGTACCTGAGGAACGCCCTGTGGCACACCGGAGACACGCACGGCGAGGTGAAGCTGCTCTGGAAGGATCCACGAAACGCCGGCTGGAGGGACAAAACGTCGTACCGCTGGCAGCTGAGCCACCGGCCGCAGGTCGGGTACATCAGGTCAGACGGGTTCCCACACCAAGACATTAACACCGATCACTAAATATTAACACTGAATATTAACACTGATCCCTAAATATAACACTGAATATTAACACTGATCCTAAAATTAAAATACACTGATAATATTAACACTGATTACCCATAAATATATACACACTAAATATTAACACACAGATCACTAAATATTAACACAAAATATTAACACTGATCATAAATATTAACACTAAATATTAAAGATCATAATATAAACATATTAACACTGATTAATAAATAATTAACATTAATATTAACACTAAATATTAAATATTAACACTGAATACATCTAAATATTAACACTAAATATTTAATATTAACACTGAATATTAACACTATCTAAAAAAAATATTAACACTGTAATTACTAAATATAAAGACACTAATTAAAAACTGATCCCTAAATATTAACACTGATATTAAAGATTAATATTAAACTAATTAACACTGATTTACTAAATATTAACATTGAATAAATTAACATCCTAAATATTAATAATATTAACACTGATCCAATTATAATATTAAACACTAAATATTATAATATTAACACTGATCCATAAATATTAAAAATCTAAATATTAACACAGATACTAAATATTAAATGAATAATTAAACACTGATCCTAAATATAACACTAAATATTAACACAGATCACTAAATATTAACACTGATCATTAAATATTAACACTACACTGATCCTAAATAAACAAATATTAACACTGATATAAATATTAACATGATATTACACAAAATATTAACACTGATCACTTAAATATTAACATTGAATATTAACACATACTGATCCTAAATAGTAACACTGATCATTAAATAAATACTAACACACTGATTTACTAAAATTAACATGAAATATTAACACTAATGATAAATAACCTTCATTAAACCTACACAACAAGGTTTATGAGCTACTTCATTAAAAAATGCAAACAAACAATCATGAGTTCTATGAAAAGTGTTTGACCCTAATATTTTCTGTCTTTTTAATCCTTCTACTTTTCATTTAATATTAATAATAATAAAATAAATTTTATTTGACACTATTACTTAAAAAAATTAAAGACATATTATGATTTTATTTCCTTATTAAAGGAATAAATGTCCTAAATCAAAGAAGACCTAAAACATAAAGCCACGATATTACAGAATTAAATGTCAAATTAACACTAAGAATAAAAACTGTAAAATAAACAATCATATAATACAATTAACATGTCCTATTATAAATATAGACAGTAAGTAAAATAATTAACATAATATAAGTCTGTAATAAAATTCTTATACTGGTCCAACTAAAGTTCGATATTATTAAAAATAAACAACAATCAAGTTTGTGAATAAGGTTTTACAGTTTTAACTCTGTAAATTAAAAAATAGAATAAAATTTCAAACGACAAAACTATGATTCCTAGAAAATCAAAATCACGATCAGCAGACGAGAAAACTTTGATAAGTAATTAAATTAATCAAACTACTGAATATATGTAAAAAATCGACAAAACTTGGAATCTATAGTTCTCACAATTAAGATCTTAGAAAAAAAATTATATCACAACTTTTCTCATTAAGTTATCATAATTTTACAACTTTCTGGAACATTATGACTTTATTCTCAAGTCCTGTGTGGTATTTTGAGTAGTACTCTCTGTAGTACCTTACAGTACTACTGAGTCGGACTCTCAGCCTGCAGATGTCTCCTGCACTCGTTCATTATTCGTCTCTTTTCTCCTTTTTCTTTTTACCGCATTCTTTCCCCTCTGAACCTCCTTTGTGGCCCCGGGGCCCCCCAGCTCCCCATTGTACCCGTCTCCATGGCGACCAGAGCCCTGGCAGGAATCCGCTTCGGCCGCCGTTCATATGCAGATTAGATGCAGACGGAGCGAAACTCTGGAAGAGTTTATGAGGGAAACACTGAACTGAGCTGCTGGTCCGGAACCAGGTTCAGAACCAGCAGGTCCAGAACCAGCAGGTCCAGAACCTGTAGGTCCAGAACCAGTAGGTCCAAAACCTGAAGTTTGAGAAGCACATCATGTCCTGGTCAGCCTGTCAGGAGGAAATGAAAATGAGGGAGAGAAAATCTGTGAAGATGGTAAAAATATTCTGTGATCTTGGAAAGAAGCTAGTTAGCTACAAAGGAAGCTAACTAGCTAACTCAATAGGAAGAAACTTAGTTAAGTAACTACAGAGGAAGTCAGCTAGGAAAGAAAGAAACTAATTAGCTATGAAGAAAGCTAACTAGCTAACTGGATAGGAAGAAAGTTAACTAAGTAGCTACAGAGGAAGTTAGCTAGAACAGAAAGAAGCTAGTTATCTACGAAAGAATCTAACTAGCTAACTGGATAGGAAGAAAGTTAGCTAAGTAGCTACAGAGGAAGTTAGCTAGAAAAGAAAGAAGCTAGTTAGCTAACCATGAAGTAAAATACCCAGTTAGTTGGGAAGAAAGGAAGGATGATAGATGGTTGGTTGATTGATGTGTTGGTTGATTGACTAGTTAATTGATTGTTTCATTGACTGGTTAGTGGAATGATTGTTGGGTTAATGGATCGATTATCCGTTTTGTTTCTGTTTTCAGGGTGCGGTTCTTTGAAGGGACGGACATGGTGGCAGACTCTGGCGTCGTCATCGACACGACGATGAGAGGAGGCCGACTCGGCGTTTTCTGCTTCTCGCAGGAAAACATCATCTGGTCCAACCTGCGCTACAGATGCAACGGTAAAAACCGCTCCGCCTGCGACTCTGTGTCGCTCGAGACTTTCCTTTACAACTCTTCTCCTTCTGCTGTTTCAGACACGGTGCCTGAAGACTTCGCAGCGCATCGTCAGCAGTTTCTCATGCACATTCATGTCTGAGCGCGGCAGACGGACTGCAGACACACGGTGGCTCTGTGAGGGCCGAGCGCCTGACTGGGAGCTGGAGAAACCAGACATCACCTCCAGTGTGTCCACTGGTCTTAACTCGGCTCTACTGTAAAGCTTCAACGTTTTCGCCCTTTGATTTGGCTGTTTCCGTGAAATGACCCGATCTGCTACCTTCAGGAGAAGAGATGATCCACCATGTTTGCTTCTGTCCTGATGACAGAAAAAGATTCAAAAAGCTCTAAGGCTGCGTTCACACTGCAGCCTGAAGTGACTCAATTCCGATTTTTTGACAACTCCGATTTTTTTGCCGGGCCGTTCACACTGCCAGTAAATTGACCCGTCTGTGTTCTGCAGTCTGAACGGGCAACCGACCTGAAAGTGTCCCGCATGCGCAGTAGAGGGCGCAATAGCATCAGCGTTCTCAGTGATCTGCCAACCGCCATAGAGGAAAAGCTCAGTGTTGTGGAAGTAAACATGGAGGCTAACGGTGGAGCTTAGCTACATATTTGAAGTTGTTGTCCAACCAGAGCAACATATTAACCACTTAATCCTCATATAGTCGTCATGGTTGTTGTTTTTCTTCCGTATCAGGACACAGAATAGTGAGATTGTTGAGAATCAGTGACGTTCAGTTGGGATGAATGAGACCTGGACGTTATGGTCACATTTGAATCGGATACGTATCGATATGGGTCACATTCTAAAAGAATCAGACCTGAGCTGTTCACACTGCCATGAAAAGATCCAATACAGGTCACATTACGTCAAAACAATCGGAATTGAGTCACTTCAGCCTGCAGTGTGAACACAGCCATAGAGGTCCAGTTTGTTTCTGCTTCTGTCTCTGAAAACCCAACAACAATTTGTGTTAACCGTCTCCAAATAAAACACGACAGTGTGGACGATGCATCTCCAGCTTTAGAGCTCATGAATCGAAGCGTTTTCCTTCTGCGTGGACCACCAGAGTCCTTTCTGCGACCGGCTTTAATACACCTAACAATAACTATCGCTTACACTGTAAAACATGCATGTAGTCACTCCAAACAACATGGAGCGGGTCAAGCAGTTCCTGCAGAGGAAACGGCAGACTGAACTTCAACCACAGGAGGAGGAAACATGGTGGAAACGTGTTTGAATATGTCACACATAGCCATCAAGAACAGTTTCACACACTGAAACCACAAAAGAAGAACAGCAAGATGAAGCTAATCAGCTGGAATCAAAGTGTCCTCCATGTTTTATATGTTTTTAATAAACAACCAACCCAACAACGGCCCCGTCGTCTTTTTAGGATTTATTCTCAGACGCTGACTCTCAAACAGAGAAAAAACACCAGAACCAAAGTTCTGAGACAAAAACATCTCAATCCTAATTATTTATAAATTTCAACAATATTCTAGAGAAATGTAAAAACGACAAATTTAACCAGTGGAGGGCAACGCTAACTCTAAAGCTCTGCACTGCCATGGTATTTAATGGAAGCTAATGCTAAATTGCTAACATCAATTCAAATTATCTTTGCTCTTGAAAGTCTATAAACCTCAAGAACCAGTTTAGTTTTGACATTATCATTTACATATTACATCTTATGTATAATTTTTATGTTTATATCTTATTTATATCTCTACTGTCTGTGTTTTTGTTCCTGTATGTTCCTTATTTGAAAACATACAGGAACAAAACTTTTCCCGCCCAAATTATGGCGGGAAAACAGAGAACCAAAATTTAATCACAGATGTTGAACTTTAGTCAACTGAAACGTTTAAAAGCAGTTGAGTAAATTAGCATGTTAGAATTTAGCCAGAAAAAAATATTAGGAGAAGCTAAGTGTGCTAAGTGATGTCTGATTATCTTCAATCAGCACTAAACAAGTAGCTAGCTGCACTACTAGCGGAAGTTAGCTCACCACTGTGCGGAATAATTCATTCCAGGTTTAACTTGGATGAAAAACATTACAAAGCTTTAAATTTCACAAACATAATAAAGGTCTAATAAATTCCAAATGGTTTAAATTATTTTAACTTTTAGATTTTTTACTGGAGTTGATCAAATTCACTCCAGATCCTTTAAAAAACTCGGAAGTAGCCCTTTAATTTAGCACCATTCATCACAAAAGATTCAAACTCAGGCTTTCTTGTTACCCTGCAAAAAACAAAAACCATTAAACGGAGACCTGGGGTTTGTGCCGCCCTGGGCAGAGAGCCATGCAGAAAGAAACCGTTCCACGCATTAAACCGACGGTGTGGCGGTGAGGAAAACGGTACAGTCCAGTCACATTAATGTGACCACCACGTACTTTCCACTTCAGAGTTAAATAACCAATCACAGAAGGCAGGTGGCAGCACAGTGCAGTTGAGCGTATATAAAGGGTGTGTGTGGGCTTCGGAAAACATTTCAATCGTTGGCGTAATGCAGAAACGAAGCGATTTATCCGACGTCCAAAAGGGCATGATCATTGGCTTTCGGGCCAAGGGTGGAAGCATTTCCGAAACGGCTGAGTTTGTGAACTGTTCGCGTGCCGCCGTGGTAAAAGTGTACCGTGCATGGCAAAATGGGACTGTCCAAAATCAACGACGTGGCAAATGTGGTGCACCACGGGCCATAGATGACAGAGGCGAACGACGGTTGCGGAGATGCGTTCGGGCAGATAGACGGGCTACCGTTGAGCAACTGACCACTACAATGAACCAAGGGGCTACCACAAGTGTCTCCCAAACCACTATTCAGCGAACATTGCTGCGTCTGGGCCTCCGAAGCGGACGCCTGGTTCGTGCACCTATGCTGACTGGTGTTCATGACGACGAAGGCTAGAATTTGCACGCCAGTACAGCAGCTGGACGTCCACTGAGTGGCGACAGGTAGCGTTTTCAGATGAATCGCGTTTTATGCTCCATCGGACAGATGGACGTTGGCGTATAAGGCGTGAAACCTCTGAAAGGAACCACCCTGCAACCATTGCAGGAACGGTCCAAGCTGGAGGCGGGAGCATTATGGTCTGGGGAATGTTTTCCTGGCATTCTCTGGGTTCACTGATTATTGTGGAAGGCACGATGGATCAATACAAGTACGCATCTGTCCTTGCGGACCATGTCCACCCCTACATGCGCATTGTTTTTCCTCAGGATGATGGCATCTTCCAGCAGGACAATGCGAGGTGCCATACAGCTGCCAGTGTACGTGCGTGGTTCGAAGAGCACCAGGATGAGTTTACCGTCCTCCCCTGGCCAGCAAACTCACCTGACTTAAACCCAATCGAGCATCTGTGGGACCATCTCGATCGAGTTGTTCGCGCCATGGATCCTCAACCGCGTAATCTAGCGCAGCTGGCCACGGCATTAGAGTCGGCATGGCTCAACATCCCAGAGAAGACCTTCAGGGACCTAAGTGACTCTCTTCCTGCACGTCTCGTAGCAGTTCGCTCTGCGAAAGGTGGTTATTCTGGCTTTTGACAGATGGTCACATTAATGTGACTGGACTGTGTATTTTAAGGTTTAACAAGTCAAAAAGAGACATTTTTAGTGAAAATAAAAAAAATTCAAACTCTCGGAGGAAAAGTTTGACTTTCTGATGAGATTCTGAAGTTGCTCACAAACCATCAGCCGATCGTTGCCGTTTCTCGTCTCCTGAAGCCGCCGGACGTCGTGTCACCTGTCCTCCTGGAGGTCGCGACCCCTGGGCCGGGGAGGCCGGGACGAGTGCAATATTGGAGGGACATGACAACAGTGCACCGCATCCCGAACCTGCCCGCCCCCGGGAGGAACCTCAGCAAACGACCTGGAAGAAAAACGTGACCTTTTACCTCCAGGACTGTTAGCCTTACTGCCCCTGAAACGGCTGGAACCAGAACCAAGACGGTCCAAGCTCAACCCGTACCACAACTTTTGTAACTTGACTGAAGAAAAGTAGAAAAGATTTACATTTTTTAGCAATAAAAACATGATTAGGCGACTTTTTATTTGAAAAAAGTTTTTTTAGTGTAAATAACTCGATGGATAAACGCAACATTTACTGTGAAATTAAAAGGAAAGCAGAAAGATTGGTCATTACAAGATGAATACTAACATTTTTGCCTAAACTTGTCAACAATCTGCGCTGATGGGAAAATTTCTATCCCATATGAACCACACAAAAAAAGTCCAGTGGCCACAAATGGCCCCCGCGCCTCATCTTGGAAACACTTGTCTGAATAATGTACCTCCAGAGGGCAGAATGAATCATGTTGGGGTTACATCAGCAGGTTATTTCCAGAAACAATCAGCCGTTGGAGGGAAAACGCGGCCGCATTCCAACTCTTTTGTTACAGTTCAGCACCAGAACCTTTAGAACCGGATTCTGACCGTTAACAAGGTGACAAAACGTTTTCAGACCTGGTTCAGGTTAAAGAATCAGTTTGACGTTTAACCAACTGGTCTGTTTGTGAAAAAATCGAATTAGTTTTATTTATTCATGTTTTCAGTTTATGGGAAGAAAATGCATCTTAAACCTGTTTTTAACATAAAATTATTTTAAAATCCTAAAAATAAAAAGTTCAAACTTCCATCCACACATAAATAAAACGTGTTTTGTTACATTTTACTTGTGTTGTTTGAAAGGAGCCGATAAAATGTTTGATCTTCACTGTTAAAGCTGATCTAAACTGTTTGTTATTCTCAGTAAAAGTTCAGTAAGTTTGAGTCTAAATGTTGGATCTCCTCACCTCCATGCTGGTCCCGCTGCTCCGGTTCTGGACCGTCCGGGTCCGTCCGCTCTGTTTTTATCTCCCCCCCCCTCCTCTTCCCACCCTGGACTCCAACAAAGACCCGGAGCCTCTCGGCGAGGCGCGCAGGGGCCCCGCGTTCAGGCGATCAACCTGTTTGACCCTGCGGGGCCGCCGTAGATCCAGCGCCGCAAACTTTACGTTAAAATAAATGAAAAGCTTCAGGTGAGGCGTGAACACCTGAAGCTCATCCTCCTGCAGGTGGAGCGCAGAGGGCGCCCCCTGCAGGAGGAGCATCACCAGAGCAGAGTGCTGCTGCCCCCTGCTGCCCAGCCACAGGTACTGCAGCCCAGGTTCCTCTTTGGTTCCGTCCAGAAACATCTCAGCAGTTTAAACTTTGGTTCCGAACTGGAAGAATATCTCTTCAGTCCAAACAGCAAAAACAAACTAATAAACTAATAAATATATTAGCTGATCCCGTATAATTATTTAACAAATATTTGGACTTTATAACTAATAATATTAATAATTGTTTTCTTATTTGTAATTATATTTATTAAATTATTGCAATCATGTATATTTAAATGATTTTATCAGAATACTTGCTTGATTTATAAATGTATTATATTAATTTACATCTGGTGCATTTTCTTTTTTTATTTGCAGTTGATTAAATTAAAATTCTGTATAATTTATACTATTTTATATAATTAATGGTTTGAATTATAATTATATTAATCAATGAATTTTATTATTTTATTTATACATAATACATTAAGTAAAATCTTGCATAATTGATATTTTATTTATTATAATTACTACATTTATAAAAAATATAAAATAATATTGCTTTGATTTATTAATGCATTGAATTCTATTGTTATTTTCAATCAATAACATATTTTTTAAATTATAATTCTGTGATTATTTAATTATTTATTATGAATAATTTCTGGATTTATAATTAAGTTAATACAATAATTATAATAATTAAATCTCTCTCTCTCTCTCTCTCTCTCTCTCTCTCTCTCTCATCCTCTGACCTCTACCAGAGGCCTGGGAGCTTGAGGTTGCACATTTCTGGACTGATGTCTGATGTTGTTCCTGTTTTAGCCGCTGCTCCAGTTTGGGGGTTTCTGCCCGAGGGCCCCGATGACCACAGGCACCACTGTGGTCTTCACCTTCCAGTTCTTTTCCAGTTCCTCCCTGAGGCCCTGGTATTTCTCCAGTTTCTCATGCTCCTTTTTCCTAATGTTGTAGTCACTTGGTATAGCTACATCCACCACAATGGCTTTCCTCTGTTCTTTATCCACCACCACAATGTCCGGTTGGTTCTCCATCACCATCTTGTCTGTCTGGATCTGGAAGTCCCACAGGATCTTAGCTCGGTCATTCTCCACCACCTTTGGGGGTGTTTCCCACTTCGATCTCGGGGCTTCCAGTCCATATTCTGCACAGATGTTCCTGTACACTATGCCGCCACCTGGTTATGTCGTTCCATGTTCGCTTTCCCTGCCAGCATCTTGCACCCTGGTGTTATGTGCTGGACTGTCTCAGGGGCCTCCTTACACAACCTACACCTTGGGTCTTGTCTGGTGTGGTAGATCTGAGCCTCTATTGCTCTGGTGTTTAGGGCCTGTTCCTGTGCAGCCAGGATGAGAGCCTCTGTGCTGTCCTTGAGTCCAGCTTTGTCCAGCCATTGGTAGGATTTCCTGATATCAGCCACTTCAGTTATTTGTCGGTGGTACATCCCATGTAGGGGCTTGTTCTCCCATGATGGAACCTCTAGCCCCTCATCCTGTGTTCCCCATTGCCTGAGACATTCGCTGAGCATATCATCCGTTGAGGCTTTGTCCTTGATGTATTTATGAATCTTGGATGTTTCATCCTGGACAGTGGCTCTCACACTCACTAGTCCTCTGCCTCCTTCCTTACGGCTCGTGTTCAGTCTCAGGGTGCTGGATTTGGGGTGGAACCCTCCATGCATGGTTAGTAACTTCCGAGTATTAACATCCGTGGCCTTTATCTCTTCCATTGGCCAGCTAATTATTCCGGCAGGGTATCTGATTACTGGTAATGCATAGCTGTTTATTGCACGGATCTTGTTCTTGCCATTGAGCTGGCTTCTCAGGACTTGCCTTATTCGTTGGAGGTATTTGGCTGTGGCTCCTTTCCTTGTGACCTCATCCAGGTTGCCTTTTGTTTGTGGTATTCCCAGGTACTTGTAACTGTGCTCTGTCTGTTATTGTTCCTTCTGGGAGTGAGACCCCTTCTGTGCGGACGACCTTCCCTCTCTTTGTAACCATCCGACCACACTTTTCTAGTCCGAATGACATCCCAATGTCAGTGCTGTATATCCTGGTGGTGTGGATCAGTGAGTCGATGTCTCGCTCACTCTTAGCGTACAGCTTGATGTCATCCATGTAGAGGAGGTGACTGATTGTGGCCCCATTCTTCAGTCGGTATCCGTAGCCAGTCTTGTTGATGATTTGGCTGAGGGGGTTCAGGCCTATGCAGAACAGCAGTGGGGACAGAGCATCTCCTTGGTTTATGCCACATTTGATGGACACTTGTGCAAGTGGTTTGCAGTTGGCTTCAAGGGTGGTTTTCCACAGCCCCATCGAGTTTGCAATGAAGGCTCTTATAGTCCTATTGATGTTGTACATCTCTAAGCATTCAATGATCCAAGTATGTGGCATTGAGTCATAGGCTTACTTGTAATCTATCCAAGCGGTGCACAGGTTGGTGTGTCGGGTTTTGCAGTCTCGGGCGACTGTGTGGTCTACAAGGAGTTGGTGTTTGGCTCCTCTGCTATTTAAGCCGATGCCCTTCTGTGCCGTACTCATGTATTTATTCATGTGACCACTTATCTTAGCCGCTATGATGCCTGATATGAGCTTCCATGTTGTAGAGAGACAGGTTATTGGCCGATAGCTGGATGGGATTGAACCCTTTGAGGGATCCTTCTGTGTCAGGATTGTGCGACCTTCAGTTAACCATTCAGGGTGAATCCCATTTTGTAGCAGCTGGTTCATTTGAGCTGCCAGTCGCTCATGGAGGGCAGTGAGTTTCTTTAGCCAGTAGGCATGGATCATGTCAGGTCCTGGTGCTGTCCAGTTTTTCATACCCGAGACTCTTTCTTGGACATCTGCCACAGTGATGGTTACTGGGGCTTGTTGAGGGAGGTTGCTGTGTTCCTCTCGTAGAGAGGTCAGCCACTTTGCATTGCTGTTGTGGGTCGCCTCCCTTTCCCATATGCCTTTCCAGTATTGTTCAGTCTCCAGCCTTGGTGGGTCTGCTCTGTTGTTAGTGCCCTGCCATTGAGACACTTTAGCTGGTTGGGTGTGGAAGAGCCGGTTAATCCTCCTGGCTTCATTCTCTCTTGTGTATCTCTTCAGGCGGCTGGCCAAGGCTTGGAGCCTTTGTTTGGCAGTTTCGAGTGCTTCAGGTATGGACATCTGGCTGTACTTCTTGTGTACTGATCTATTCATTGCACCCCTTTGGAGCTCTGACAGTTGGCTCACTTCCCTCCTTGTTATCTTGATCTTAGCCTCTAACCGTCTTTTCCATGGTGGGTATTGGGTCTCATGATTGCTCTTATAGCCAAGCATCTCAAGGATCACTGATGCTGAGTTGTATATGAGCTCATTGGTTTCTGTTATGGTGTTGGTAGGGATCGTTCTCAATGCCGCATTCACATCTTCAATTAGACTTTCTGGTGGTGCTTCACTCAGCCGTTGTAATTGGCGTCGGGGTTGTCTGGTGTTCATTACGGCCACGATTCTCTCTCTCAGGTCAGTTGCTGCCTCGTTCAGCTCTGATGGTTCGTTCATTACTGGGGCTACATACCCAGTCTCTGGGTGGGTAGTTAACTCCCCGCTGACCTGGCGTTCTGGCTCCTCCCCTTTGCCATAGCATTTGTGTTGTACCTCGTCAATCTCAAGTTGTGACAGCAGTTGCCGTCTGCGGATGTTGGAACACTGAGCCACTAGTTGCTTAGCAGTTAGTGTTGACTGGGGATGTTGAAGTAACCATTCCTCCCACAGTCTTTGCATGTAGCCCCTCTGACTAGGGTTACTTGAGTAGTAGCATTCCAACAGATCCATGTTTTCACCTCTCGCCCATTTCCGTCTTGTTCCAGTAGCCCATTTTTCATCTAGGTGCTCTGGTTCCCCAGCACCTGACGCAGACCTTGTTTGGCTGGGCGACGTCTGAGCCGCATGTCGTGCTTATCATATATCTAACAAAACATTATTTGTTTATTATGTGATTATAGGCACACGTCTGTTTCTTTGTGTGCTCTGGTGTCCAAGTGATGACTTTGACTTGTTTCCTTGTGCAACGACAGTAAAATAAGTCTAAGTCTAAATGATTTATTCCTGGTGGATTCAGTTTTACTGGGTTTTTAAACTGTTTTTCTCAATAAAATTAAATTTTTAATGCAGAAAATGAACATTTTATCTTTACTCTGAAGCTTGCAGATTATTTTAGATTAAATCAGATTTTAATCTGTCAGAATAAATAAATAATTGGAGAAACAATTTATTTCAAAGTTCAACATGATGTTACCAACAGAGTTCAGCTTCTGGAATAAAAATAGATGCTGCAGTGTGTGTCTGTGTCTCTGTGTGTCTGTGTCTCTGTGTGTGTCTGTGTGTGTCTGTGTGTGTCTCTGTCTCTGTGTGTGTCTGTGTCTCTGTGTGTGTCTGTGTCTCTGTGTGTCTCTGTGTGTCTGTGTCTCTGTGTGTGTCTGTGTGTGTCTCTGTCTCTGTGTGTGTCTGTGTCTCTGTGTGTGTCTGTGTGTGTCTCTGTGTGTGTCTGTGTGTTTCTCTGTCTCTGTGTGTGTCTCTGTCTCTGTGTGTGTCTCTGTGTCTCTGTGTGTCTCTGTGTGTCTCTGTGTGTCTGTGTGTGTCTCTGTGTGTCTCTGTGTCTCTGTGTGTGTCTGTGTCTCTGTGTCTCTGTGTGTGTCTGTGTGTGTGTTTGTGTGTGTCTCTGTCTCTGTGTGTGTCTGTGTCTCTGTGTGTCTGTGTGTGTGTCTCTGTCTCTGTGTGTGTCTGTGTCTCTGTGTGTCTGTGTCTCTGTGTGTGTCTGTGTGTGTGTTTGTGTGTGTCTCTGTCTCTGTGTGTGTCTGTGTCTCTGTGTGTCTGTGTGTGTGTCTCTGTCTCTGTGTGTGTCTGTGTCTCTGTGTGTCTCTGTGTGTCTGTGTGTGTCTGTGTGTGTCTGTGTGTGTCCCTGTGTGTCTGTGTCTCTGTGTGTGTCTGTGTCTCTGTGTGTCTGTGTCTCTGTGTGTGTCTCTGTCTCTGTGTGTGTCTGTGTCTCTGTGTGTCTGTGTCTCTGTGTGTGTCTGTGTCTCTGTGTGTGTCTCTGTGTCTCTGTGTGTGTCTCTGTGTCTCTGTGTGTCTCTGTGTGTCTCTGTGTGTCTCTGTGTGTCTCTGTGTCTCTGTGTGTCTCTGTGTGTCTCTGTGTGTCTGTGTCTCTGTGTGTCTCTGTGTGTCTGTGTGTGTCTGTGTGTGTCCCTGTGTGTCTGTGTCTCTGTGTGTGTCTGTGTCTCTGTGTGTCTGTGTCTCTGTGTGTGTCTCTGTCTCTGTGTGTGTCTGTGTCTCTGTGTGTCTGTGTCTCTGTGTGTGTCTCTGTCTCTGTGTGTGTCTGTGTCTCTGTGTGTCTCTGTGTGTCTGTGTGTGTCTGTGTGTGTCCTGTGTGTCTGTGTCTCTGTGTGTGTCTGTGTCTCTGTGTGTCTGTGTCTCTGTGTGTGTCTCTGTCTCTGTGTGTGTCTGTGTCTCTGTGTGTCTGTGTCTCTGTGTGTGTCTCTGTCTCTGTGTGTCTCTGTGTGTCTCTGTGTGTCTCTGTGTGTCTCTGTGTGTGAGGACAGTTGTCGTGCAGCAGGTGTTCGTTGGAGATTTATTTAGCAGCAGCAGAAGCTCCCGGTCAGCTGTGAACTTCCTGAGGTTCAGACCAGAACTGGACCGGAACGAGAGTGGAACCGGACCTACCGAGCCCGTCAGAACCAGTCCGGGTCTCCAGGAGGTTCTGGAGGTTTCTCTGGGTCAGGATATGGACGGACTCTGATCCGGAACCAGCTGCAGGTAAAGCAAACACAGAGGAGGTGGAAGCGGGTCGGGTTCAGCAGGAACACGCGGAGGTTCTGGTCGGCCCAAACACACAGCTGCTGCAAAACATCCAGAACTTTGATTTTATTCACTTTAAACCAGAAATATGTGATTACTAAGCAACTGGACGGAGCATTTAATGAGTTTTATGTCTAAAAATCCAAAATTCAATCAAATTCAAGCTTCAAAAACTTGAAATGTCAAATAAAGGAGAACCTGACAAGTTTGATACTTTTATAAAAATGAACAAATATTCAGTAAAGCAGGAGGATCAGATTGTCATGAGATGCAGTCAAGTATTTCTGTCTGCGAAGCAGCTGCAGTTTAAATTTAACTCAGATTCACTCAGAAGTTTAGCCGCTTTGGTTCCATTCAGACATAAAAGTTTATTTTAAGAGTAAAAAACAGAAGATGAAATAGGCACATTTAAGGATCTCATCAAACTTAAAACATTAAAATGAAAAGAAATGATAAAAATTATGAATCTGCGACGTTTGATGGCTGTACATAGAAAAAAAGGAGTAGGAATTTTACACTAATTCTGAGAAATTTTCTAGAAAAAACATCTGAGATTGAAAATTGGAACATTTGCTAGAAAAAATATAAAAATTTTGAGATTGATCTAAGTTTTTTTACTTTAAAAAAAAAAGTTTTTCAAAATGTTGGAGATATTCTGAATTAAAGCGACCTAAGTGGTAAATCTGATGTCGTTTGTGCTAATCAATGTATTAACACATCTGGTCACAAACTAACATGAGCTCTGGAATAAGTGTGATGAAGCTGATTTTATGTTAAAACTTCTTGCCGTACTCTGGCTTTGTGTTTGATGGTTTAACCAATAGCAGCAGAGTGTTGCGATAAGCCCCGCCCCCTGCCTGCTGATGTTTGGTGGAATCAGTTGAAAGTCCACATTAAAACACACAGAGGCTCAGAGCTGGTCAGATGATTATGGAGCTACAATGCTGCCATAAAGTTTGTTCAAATGAAAAAATAAAAAAGGTTTTGAAACGTAGAAAAAAATTGAATCTGAAAAGTTTGGGTTTTTTTTACAAACTTTATGGCACCGATTTATCTCCATGGAGATACATCTCCATCTCCTCTGTGCTCCCAACCAGCAGCTGGTTCTGGTTCTGACTCGGCTCACAGACTCGATTCCTCTAGGTGTCAATCGCCAGTCCTGAGGGCCGCTGATTTATTCCATCCCATAAATCTATCAGCGTCTCCATGGAAACGAGCCCCTCTGAAGACCAGAGGGGCTCCGACAGCTGAACCTGTGACCTCTCTGTGACCTCTCAGGCCGCTGCTTGCTGCAGATGGAGACGCGGTTGCCATGGAAACGTTGCATCCACCTGACTCTGCTGCTGGTCCAGGTGCGTCTACCTGAAGGTACGAAGTCAGAAACTCACTGGGAAATTTCCACAGGCTACAACTGTTGCATCACTGAACAGTGTGAAAGTAAAGCTCCGCCCCCAAATTTAGAATAACTCCACAAAAGTAGGCGGAGCCAAGAGACACGGCGGGGCGTGGCCACCTCTGGGTATGATTGGTGGTTGTTGGAAGGGGCGTGGCCACGTCTGGGTGTGATTGGAGGCTGTTGGAAGGGGCGTGGCCACATCTGTATATGATTGGAGGCTGTTGGAAGGGGCGTGGCCACATCTGTATATGATTGGAGGCTGTTGGAAGGGGCGTGGCCACGTCTGGGTGTGATTGGAGGTTGTTGGAAGGGGCGTGGCCACGTTGGGTATGATTGGAGGTGTTGGAAGGGGCGTGGCCACGTCTGGGTGTGGATTGGAGGCTGTTGGAAGGGGCGTGGCCACGTCTGGGTGTGATTGGAGGCTGTTGGAAGGGGCGTGGCCACGTCTGGGTGTGATTGGAGGCTGTTGGAAGGGGCGTGGCACGTCTGGGTGTGATTGGAGGTCTGTTGGAAGGGCGTGGCCACGTCTGGGTGTGATTGGAGGCTGTTGGAAGGGGCGTGGCTATGTCTGGGTATGATTGGAGGTTGTTGTCAGGTAGAGGTGGGGGCGTGGCCACGTCTGGTATGATTGGAGGCTGTTGGAAGGGGCGTGGCCACGTCTGGGTATGATTGGAGGTTGTTGGAAGGGGCGTGGCTAGTCTGGGTGTGATTGGAGGTTGTTGGAAGGGGCGTGGCCACGTCTGGGTATAGTGTGATTGTGAGGGAGTGTTGGAAGGGGGGCGTGGCAGTCTGGGTATGATTGGAGGTTGTTGGAAGGGGCGTGGCCACGTCTGGGTGTGATTGGAGGTTGTTGGAAGGGGCGTGGCCACGTCTGGGTGTGATTGGAGGCTGTTGGAAGGGGCGTGGCATGTCTGGGTATGATTGGAGGTTGTTGGAAGGGGCGTGGCCACGTCTGGGTATGATTGGAGGTTGTTGGAAGGGGCGTGGCCACGTCTGGGTATGATTGGAGGTTGTTGGAAGGGGCGTGGCCACGTCTGGGTGTGATTGGAGGCTGTTGGAAGGGGCGTGGCCACGTCTGGGTATGATTGGAGGTTGTTGGAAGGGGCGTGGCTATGTCTGGGTGTGATTGGAGGTTGTTGGAAGGGGCGTGGCCACGTCTGGGTATGATTGGAGGTTGTTGGAAGGGGCGTGGCCAGTCTGGTGTGATTGGAGGTTTTGAAGCGTGCCACGTCTGTAATTGAGTTGTTGGAAGGGCTCATGAGTAATTATTTAAACCAGTATATTGGGGTTTAATAGAAAGAGAAACAGCGCAAATAAAAAATTTTCTTAGCAATCTTTTTATTTTATTAAAAAGCAAAAAAATTACTTTTTTGACACCAACAAATGCAGCAACTTTTTTTCCCAAAACATGACAGTAAATATGGTAACGATTTCAAAAAGCGACTAGCGACATATTTAGCCACCTTATGTTGTACTGACAAATTAGCTACTGTTTCTTTAAATAACAAAGACAAAATAAAAAGTGTTTTTCTAAAATAATAACTAGCCAAAAATCTAGCAATTTTTATCCCCCAAGAACGTGACGAGCAACAAATTCAGGCAGAGTGGAAACGTTTTGATCTCTCTACAGTCTGAATGTTCATTTATGAAAACTGTGGATTTGTCTCCAGCATCATTTTCAAAATAAAAGCCCATATTAAAGCCAGACCTTCTGTCCTCAGTGGGCGCGTCGTGTCGGATCCTGAGGTGTAACTCCGAGTTTGTCGCCGCCACCGTCCACCTGAGCAGCGACTCCGCGTACTGCGGCGCGCTGCGCTCCTACAGCCTGTGCACCAGGCGGGTGGCGCGGCCGTGCCGCGGGGACCTGGCCTTCCACTCGGCGGTGCAGGGCATCGAGGACCTGCTGATCCAGCGCCGCTGCCCGCGGGCGGGGCCCACGGCGCGGCCCTGGCCCCGCCCGCAGGGCGCCGTGTCGGGGGACGCCTGTCTCTACGAGCGGAGCTTCGTCATCAGGGAGGGCCGGGCGCCGGACTACCGGCACTGCGGCGTGTTCGGAGACCCGCACATCCGGACCTTCAGCGACGACTTCCACACCTGCGCGCTGCAGGGGGCGTGGCCTCTCATCGACAACGACTACCTGTATGTGCAGGTCACCAGCACGCCAGCCAGTCACGGGGCGCACCACACGGTCCTCACCAAGGTGGGTCAAAGGTCAGCTGCAGCCTTTCATTTCCTGCGTCTCTGCTGGCAGATGATTGGCTGCCGCTGTGGTAGCGGCAGCATCATCACCACATATGTGTAAAGTTACAGTCAAAAGTCATTTATTATCTTACAGCTTAAATGTTTAGTTAAGTTGAAGCTAAGCTAAAATTAGCTCTAGCTAAATGTTTAGTTAAGTTGGAGCTAAGTAATATTAGCTCTAGCTAAATGTTAAGATAGATGGTAAGCTAATATTAGCTCTAGCTAAATGTTAGTTAAGTTGAAACTAAGCTAATATTAGCTCTAGCTAAATGTTTAAATTGTTGGAGCTAAGCTAATATTAGCTCTAGCTAAATGTTATTCAAGTTGGAGCTAAGCTAATATTAGCTCTAGCTAAATGTTTGTTAAGTTGCAGCTAATATTAGCTCTAGCTAAATATTTAAGTTGGAGCTAAGCTAATATTAGCTCTAGCTAAATGTTTAGTTAAGTTGGAGCTAAGCTAATATTAGCTCTAGCTAAATGTTACAGTTGGAGCTAAGCTAATATTAGCTCTAGCTAAATGATTAAAGTTGAGAGTAAGCTAATATTAGCCTAGCTAATTATGTTAAAGTTTGAACTAAGCTAATATTAGCTCTAGCTAAATGTTAAAGCTGAGGTAAGCTAATATTAGCTTAGTAAATGTATTAAGTTAATAGCTAATAAGTAAAATTATTGTGACTAAGCTATATTGCTCAGCTAAATGTTATTAATTGTTGGAGCTAAGCTAAAATTAGCTCTAGCTAAATTTGTTAGTCAGCTATATAGTTAGATAAAGTTGGAGCTAAGCTAATATTAGCTCTAGCTAAATGTTTAGTTAAGTTGAGCTAAGCTAATAATTAGCTCTAGCTAAATGTTTAGTTAAGTTGAGCTAAGCTAATTAGCTCTAGCTAAATGTTAGTTAAGTTGAAACTAAGCTAATATAAACTCTAGCTAAATGTTTAATTGTTGGAGCTAAGCTAATATTAGCTCTAGCTAAATGTTATTCAAGTTGGAGCTAAGCTATATATTAGCTCTAGCTAAATGTTATGTTAACTAAGCTAATATTAGCTCTAGCTAAATGTTAAGTTGGAGTAAGCTAATATTAGCTCTAGCTAAATGTTAAAGTTGGAGCTAAGCTAATATTAGCTCTAGCTAAATGTTAAGTTGGAGTAAGCTAATATTAGCTCTAGCTAAATGTTAAAGTTGAGCTAAGCTAATATTAGCTCTAGCTAAATGTTAAAGTTAAGTAAGCTAATATTAGCTCTAGCTAAATGTAGTTAAGTTGAGCTAAGCTAATATTAGCTCTAGCTAAATGTTATTAAGTTGAAACTAAGCTAATATTAGCTCTAGCTAAATGTTTAATGTTGGAGCTAAGCTAATATTAGCTCTAGCTAAATGTTTAAGTTGGAGCTAATAATATTAGCTCTAGCTAAATGTTAAGTTGCAAACTAATATTAGCTCTAGCTAAATGTTTAAGTTGGAGCTAAGCTAATATTAGCCTAGCTAAATGTTACAGTTGGAGCTAAGCTAATATTAGCTCTAGCTAAATGTTAAGTTGGAGTAAGTAATATTAGCTTAGCTAAATGTTAAAGTTGAACTAAGCTAATATTAGCTCTAGCTAAATGTTAAAGTTGGAACTAAGCTAATATTAGCTCTAGCTAAATGTTAAAGTTGGACTAAGCTAATATTAGCTCTAGTAAATGTTAAGTTGGAACTAAGCTAATATTAGCTCTAGCTAAATGTTACAGTTGGAGCTAAGCTAATATTCTCGCTTGTTATTGGCTAAGTACATTACTCTTAAGAGTGGCAGTGTACCGCAATGTACAGGGAGCTAAGCTAATTTAGCTCTGCACATGTTACAGTGGACGCTAGACGCAGCATGTCTACAGTGGGACAATTCCCCGCCGCCGTCGGCTCGTACATCGGCACGCTGTTGGTGTGCGGCAGGACGCCGCTCGCTCAGGCCTGTCCGTCCGCTCCCCCGCGGCTCTAGGAGCCTTCCACCCGGCCACGACGTGGCAGCTGTGCGTGGGGCTGCCGCGTACCCACAGGTGACGCCTGCGCACGCCGCCCACGACCGGCCGCGGGGCTCATTGCGCCCGCGCTGGCTTCCCCACCCGCGGGACGTTTACTACCACGCATGCGTGTTCGACCTGACCGCCAGCGGGGACCTGAACTCCAGCGGGGCCGCGGTGGGTGCCCTGCGGGACGCCCGCAGCATGACCGGCAGCGGGCAGGACGTCCACCTGCTGCCCGTCGCTGCTGCAGCAGGACCGCAGCAGCCGCTGGTCCCGCTCAGCATGCTGGGAGTTCTGGGCGGGGCCTGGATCACCTGCTGCTAGTTACATTCACTCAGTGAGTTTTTCAGATGAAAATAAAGTACTTTTAGGAGTATTTTGCAATACTTTTTAATTTGACGTTTCATTATGAAGTATCGTTACTGTTGAGTAAAACTTCTGGATCCTCCACTGTGAAGAACAGACTATCTTCATGGGCATCATCTGTAAAATTACACATCAAGTAAAACGTTTACAGCAGAAGTTTAGTTTTCACCATGTTTAATTCATTACTAAACGCTTGTTATCAAAATAAATATTTAGTTTTGAAACTAAGCTAAATATTTAGCTTTAGAATTAAATATTCAGTCTAAAACTTTGACATTTATAAAAATAAGAATAATATGGCTGAAATAATGAACACCCACATTTCTTTGACAGACTAAATAAACCAAACTTTTGCTGTTAGTTTTGTAGTGTAACTATGCAAACGGCGCCTCGTATGTTTTCACCAATCGCCATCAGAATCAGACTCACCTGCAGATTTTGTTAAAGTTTCCTTAGTTTATTTTGAAAGAAAAAAATTTGGAAAAAAGGTTTTCTTTCTTGACTTTTGTTTTCTAGGTATTTATATAAATTATCATCCATCTGGTTTTTAAAATAACATTTTCTCATAACTTTATGTTTTAGTTCATCTGATTATGTAAGTTATTAATATGAAATGATGTTTTTTTTCAGTTACTCAGCACTTCAGTTTGCTTTTAACCAAAAGTTCTTTTTTCCTCCAACTCAAGTAATTTCTTGGATGGCTATTTTAAACTTTTACTGTCATGGTGGAATTCAATCTTCGAACCCACATGCAAGAACACATCCAGAAGGACTGATAAAAGTACAATGGTGATTTTATTGGAGTCAGGGAAAGGAGATATTGGATGAATACTGGAACGGATGACCGGGTCGTCTTACTGCCAACAGGAGACACAGGATTAGAATGGAAGGTGAGTATTCTCCAGGAGTTAATCAGATAATTTATTAGTTGGTAGGGAGGAGATGAAAACCTGAGCAGAGCGTTGGGTGGTAGGTTTCGTTGGAGAGCGGACAGGTTGTTAACGGCTGGAGGAACGGCTTTGACCTTGGGCCTATAATATTCTGTCTCCGGTTGGGTTCAGGTTCCAGAACCCGGAATGTTCCGAAGGGGAATCCACCGGAGAGGGACCGACGAAGGGGAAAGGTGAGCACATGGGGGGGCGTCTGACCGGCAACTCCAGCAGCGTCGAGGGAGGACAAGGAGGGAGGTAATCTACAACAGTACTGACTCACGTAGAACCCGGGAAGGACTGATCTCACTGGAACAATGAGGAAACAGCTGGATCATCTGATCAGAAGATTAGAACAGAGCAGATCACAGAGGGCCTTTCTCTGGAGCGATTTGTTACCGAGGTAAGCAAAACACTCAGGCGATGAGAAGAAGAGGAGCTGCTGCTTCTATCCATAGTCCACACCCTCCAAACGAGCTGCAGGTGTGAGCACGGGTTGACCCCGGCAGCTTTTCAGGGGCTCTGCCTGGTGGCATCTGGTGGATGCCATGAGGAATGACGGTACCAACAAAATAAAAAAGCTCAAACCCAAAAACAAAGAAAACAAACAAAATAAAAGGGGAAAGACACAGACCCTGACATTTACTGGATAAAAACATTTTAGGTTTTGCTTCCCATTACTGGACGTCAAGAAGCTGCAGAAGGTGATGCTTTTTGATGCTGCTAGAATAAAATAAAATCCCCGCCGAGGAGAGTCGACGTTGACTGGAGCATCGGAGGACTGAAACGGGAATGTTTTGGGTTATTCTGGTGCAGAACCATAAAATGATGGCCTTTTTCTGACCTCATGAAATGAAACATTTTGTTTCATTTCATAAAACAATATGTTTTATGAAACGTACTGTGTTTCTGTGTTTGGAGTAAAATTTGGTTTTCAGATCATCAGAATCGTTGGGGTTAGTTTTGGTTCTGCAGAGGATCCAGTCGGACCTTTAGAGTGGCAGAACTTTAAGGAAACCGCTAAAAATGGCCGTTTTTATTTTAAAGTACATTTCAGCAACAAGCTGAGGCAAAAACAAGCAAATAACTTTATGTTGGCAAAACAAAGGGAATTGATGAAAAGTTGGAAAACAGACTAAAATTATTATTTATTACTGATCAAAAGCAGCTCTCAGCAAAATATCTGTTTAACGCTGATCTAAAGGAGACCCAGGATGCTGTTGCCACCTTTTCAGATGTTAATACATTTTGTTTTGTTCTTGGTGAGCTGAAACGTTGAATTCAGTCTGTCTGTCCAGTTTTCTGTATTCTCTGTTCCAGTTTTTAAACTCTACTCTTCAGTCTTTGTTGTAGGTTTGAACTTCCAGGTAACCATTTTCACACATCCGCCATTTTTTTCTCACAGTGATTTTTTTACTCCAAGTTCAAGGTTGCCAAAGTTACAAGTACACAAATAAAAATATTTGGTTTTTGGTTGTATTAACTCACACAACATATTGATATGACATCCAGGCTGTATTGCTAGCAGTAGCATTCTGCTAACGTTAGCATGTGTGCTAGCTTTTTCCTCCTGGAGGTCAAAACCATGTACTGCATGTTTGGAATATCATTTTTGCATAAATGGCTTAACGTTGTGTTTGCCATTTTTATTTTGTTGAACACATGATTCAAATGTATTCAGTGACCTTCTTAGCATTAGCATTAGCTAGCTGGCTAGCTAAGCTGCCTCATTCATTTTGTGGTGGCACTTTCTGACTGTAACATGTAAATCTGGATGGACGAGTCTGTAATTCTTGACATCTCTTAATCAGTCTGTGCTGAAGAACCTCAATTTACTGAAGAACCGGAACGAAAAGTATTTCTTGTTTTGCATTGATTGTATTGATTGAATTATTTTTCCTGTTAGTCAGATTATGAATGCAGATCTAACATTTTCAGTCAGAATCAAGAAAATGCTGAATCAAAACTACGTTTTAAGTTTCTGTAATGTAATGAGTCAGAAGAAACAGATTTCATGTTAAAACTGCCTGACACTATATGTCCACTTTGAAAGAGTCGATGTTTCAGCAGTTTTGCAGAAACATTGACTCTGGGATGAAGAACCAGAACAAAAAGTCTTTCTTGTTTTGTATTGATTGTATTGATGGATAGAATGTGTTCAGTTTGTCTTAACCTTGTTTTGTGGAAGCTTGAACGCAACAAATCTGCATTTTTTTCCCCAGTGATTTATTACATTCGATAATAAGCTCATGAAACAAGACATATTTTCCCCAGAGGACCTGGTGGGAGTGAATTCATCATAAAAACCCAGAGGAATTTCTGAATATTTTCAAAAGGAAACTTTTCATCACAGCCCAGAAGTGGCCTAAAGTCAAACGTGTCAGACATTTACGGTAACATGCAAGAAAGCTCCAGATAAATTCAATCTGAGTCATGAAAGTAAGAGGAAATTAATCACTAATCTGGCCATTATTGATGTCTTTGTGTTAATCCCCTCCCACCCCGACAATCAGAGGATCTGAATGTCAATATTGCCTAAAGCTTAATGCAATTCACCATTACATCAACCGCTCAGCAGCTTTGTGTGTGTGTTGTGTGTGTGTGTGTGTGTGGTGTGTGTGTGTGTGTGTGGTGTGTGTGTGTGTGTGTGTGTGTGTGTGGTGTGTGTGTGTGTGTGTGTGTGGTTTAGAAACCAGTCAGAGCACCAGAATGAAGAATAATATGTTGAGTATTGCTGCAGCAAACTGATAGCTGCGTTTCCATTGTCCATAAAAATTTTCTAAATTTAACTACAAACATAAATTTGCAGTAACACTTTATTTGAAGGGGGTGAATAAGACTGTCATAAACATGATATTACACCTGTCATGAACATCAATAAGCCTTCATGAATATTTATGTCTGTTGTCATAATGCATCATTTGGTAAATTATGACACTTTTAATACAAAGTTGACATTATTTAAAATGTCTTTGTTATGACAACTTGTCATTAACCAATAACCAACCATTACTGATATAAATTTGGTATAGAAGTATTACTGACTGTACTTTAAAAATAAGGTGACTTTATGTTGGTAAAGTTTAAACAGTAATATTATGTTTATGGAAAGTGTAAGGGGGAGAAAGTAAATGATGAGCAGGACAGAGCCCAGAGGAACACCTGAGGTAACGGGGGCAGACTGAGAGGAACGACTGAAACCAGGTGAAAAAACATTAGATGTAAAAACACAAACTGTAAAAACACTAAATGTAAAAACACAAACTGTAAAAACACTAAAATGTAAAAACACAAACTGTAAAAACACAAACTTAAAAACACTAAATGTAAAAAACAAAAACTTTAAAAACACTAAATGTAAAAACACAAATGTACAAACACAAACTGTAAAAAAACAACAAACTTTAAAAACACAAACTGTAAAAAACACTATATGTAAAAACACTAAATGTAAAAAACAAAATGTAAAAACACTAGATGTAAAAACACTAAATGTAAAAACACTACATGTAAAAAATACTAAATGTAAAAACACTAAATGTATAAAAACACTAAATGTAAAAACACAAACTATAAAAAACACTAAATGTAAAAACATTAAATGTAAAAACACAAACTTTAAAAATACTAAATGTAAAAAAACTAAATGTAAAAACACTAAATGTAAAAATACTAAATGTAAAAACACAAACTGTACAAACACAAACTGTAAAAACACAAACTATAAAAACACTAAATGTAAAAACACAAACTGTAAAAACACTGAATGTAAAAACACACACTTTAAAAATACTAAATGTAAAAACACAACTTTAAAAACACTAAATGTAAAAATACTAAATGTAAAAACACTAAATGTAAAAACACTAAATGTAAAAACACTAAATGTAAAAACACTAAATGTAAAAACACTAAATGTAAAAACACAAACTGTAAAAACACTAAATGTAAAAACACAAACTGTAAAACAACTAATGTAAAAACAACAAAAACTGTAAAAACACAAACTTTAAAAACACTAAATGTAAAAACAATAAACTTTAAAAAACACTAAATGTAAAAACACAAACTGTACAAACACAAACTGTAAAAACACAAACTTTAAAAACACAAACTGTAAAAACACTATATGTAAAAACACATAAATGTAAAAATACTAAATGTAAAACACTAGATGTAAAAACACTACATGTAAAAACACTACATGTAAAAATACTAAATGTAAAAACACTAAATGTAAAAATACTAAATGTACAAAACACAACATTTAAAAACACTAAATGTAAAAAATACTAAATGTAAAAACACTAGAATGTAAAAACACTAAATGTAAAAACACTAAAATGTAAAAATACTAAATGTAAAAACACTAAATGTAAAAACACTAAATGTAAAAACACAAACGTATAAAAAACACTAAATGTAAAAACACTAAATGTAAAAAACACAAAATGTTAAAAACACTAAATGTAAAAACACAAACTGTAAAAAACACTAAATGTAAAAACACAAACTGTAAAAACAACATAAATGTAAAAACACAAACTGTAAAACACTAAATGTAAAAACACAAACTGTAAAAACACTAAATGTAAAAACACAAACTGTAAAAAACACTAAATGTAAAAACACAAACTGTAAAAACACTAAATTGTAAAAACACTAAATGTAAAAACACAAACTGTAAAAACACTAAATGTAAAAAACACTAAATGTAAAACAACACAACTGTAAAAATACTAAATGTAAAAAACACAAACTGTAAAACACAAATGTAAAAAACACAAACTGTAAAAACACTAAATGTAAAAACACAAATGTTAAAAACACTAAATGTAAAAACACAAAACTATGTAAAAACACTAAATGTAAAAACACAAACTGTAAAACACTAAATGTAAAAACACAAACTGTAAAAACACTAAATGTAAAAACACAAACTGTAAAAACACTAAATGTAAAAACACAAACTGTAAAAAACACTAAATGTAAAAACACTAAATGTAAAAACACAAACAAACACAACTGTAAAAACACTAATGTAAAAACACTAAATGTAAAAACACAACTTTAAAAATACTAAATGTAAAAACACAAACTGTAAAAACACAAATGTAAAAACACAAATGTAAAACACAAACTGTAAAACACAAATGTAAAAACACTAAATGTAAAAACACAAATGTAAAAAACTAAATGTAAAAAACATAAAACTGTAAAACACAATGTAAAACACTAATGTAAAAACACAAACTGTAAAACACTAAATGTAAAAACACAAATGTAAAAACACTAAATGTAAAAACACAAACTGTAAAAACACTAAATGTAAAAACACAATTAAAAACAAATGTAAAAACACTAAATGTAAAAACACAAATGTAAAAAACTAAATGTAAAAACACAAACTGTAAAAAACACTAATGTAAAAACACAAACTGTAAAAACACTAAATGTAAAACATAATGTAAAAACACAAATGTAAAAACAAAAACTGTAAAAACACAAACTTAAAAACACTAATGTAAAAACAAAATTAAAAACACTAAATGTAAAAACACAAATGTAAAACACAAATGTAAAAACACAAACTTAAAAACACAAATGTAAAAACATAATGTAAAAACTAAATGTAAAAACAAATGTAAAACACTAATGTAAAACATAATGTAAAAACAACTGTAAACATAATGTAAAAACACTAAATGTAAAAAACAATAAACTATGTAAAAAACAAATGTAAAAAACATAAATGTAAAAAACTAAATGTAAAAACAAAAATGTAAAACACTAATTAAAAAACAAATAAAAACAAATGTAAAAAACTAAATGTAAAAACAAAAACTTGTAAAAACACTAATGTAAAACTCAAATGTAAAAAACTAAATGTAAAAACACAAATGTAAAAAAATAAAAAAAAACACAAATGTAAAAACACTAAATGTAAAAACACTAAAACTGTAAAAACACTAAATGTAAAAACACAATGTAAAAACTAAATGTAAAAACAAACTGAAACACAATGTAAAAACACAAACTTAAAAACACAATGTAAAAACAAATGTAAAAACACTAAATGTAAAAACACAAATGTAAAACATAAATTAAAAACAATGTAAAAAACACAAACTGTAAAACAAAATGAAAACACTAAATGTAAAAACACAACTTAAAACTAAATGTAAATAAAACACAAACTGTAAAAAAGAAAATAATTGTAAAAACACAAACTGTAAAAACACAATTAAAAACAAAATGTAAAAACAAAATTAAAAACACAAATGTAAAAAACTAAATGTAAAACACAAACTGTAAAAACACTAAATTTAAAACACAAACTGTAAAAACACTATATGTAAAACACTAAATGTAAAAATACTAAATGTAAAAACACTAGTGTAAAAACACTAATGAAAAAACACACATGTAAAAATACTAAATGTAAAAACACTAAATGTAAAAATACTAAATGTACAAACACAAACTTTAAAAAACTAAATGTAAAATACTAAATGTAAAAACACTAGATGTAAAACATAAATGTAAAAAACTATATTAAAAATACTAAATGTAAAAACACTAAATGTAAACACTAAATGTAAAAACAAACTATAAAAACACAAATGTAAAACACTAATGTAAACACAAAATGTAAAAACATAATGTAAACACAAACTGTAAAAACACAAGTAAACACAAATGTAAAAACACTAAATGTAAAAACACAAACTGTAAACACTAAATGTAAACACACGTAAACACTAAATGTAAACACAAACTGTAAAAACACTAATGTAAAAACAAACTGTAAAACAAATGTAAACACTAATGTAAAACACAACTGTAAAACACTAAATGTAAAACACTATGTAAAAACACACATTTAAAAATACTAAAGTAAAAACCAACTGTAAAAACAAATGTAAAAACACAACTGTAAAAAACAAAATGTAAAACACAAATGTAAAAAACTAATGTAAAAACACAAACTGTAAACACTAATGTAAACACAAACTGTAACACAATGTAAACACAAACTGTAAACACTAAATGTAAAACAACTGTAAAAAACTAAATGTAAAACACAAACGTAAACACTAATGTAAAACACTAAATGTAAAAACACAATAAAAACAAGTAAAACATAAATGTAAACCACACTTTAAAAAACTAATGAAAAAAACTTAAAAACAAAATGTAAACACACTGTAAAACACTATGTAAAAATTAAAGTAAACAAGTAAACAACTTAAAACATAAATGTAAAAACCAACTGTAAAAACATAAGTAAAAACAACTGTAAAAAAAATGTAAACACAACTGTAAAAAAACTTAAAAACACTAAGTAAAAACAAAAACTTTAAAAACACTAATGTAAAAACACAAACTGTACAAACACAAACTGTAAAACACAAACTTTAAAAACACAAACTGTAAAAACACTATATGTAAAAACACTAAATGTAAAAATACTAAATGTAAAAACACTATGTAAAAAACTACATGTAAAAACACAATGTAAAAATACTAAATGTAAAACACAAATGTAAAAATACTAAATTACAAACACAACTTTAAAACACTAAATGTAAAAATACTAAATGTAAAAACACTAGATGTAAAAACACTAAATGTAAAAACTATATGTAAAAATACTAAATGTAAAACACTAAATGTAAAAACACTAAATGTAAAAACACAAATATAAAAACACTAAATGTAAAAACACTAAATGTAAAAACACAAATGTAAAACACTAAATGTAAAAACACAAACTGTAAAAACACTAAATGTAAAACACAAACTGTAAAAACACTAATGTAAAAACACAAACTGTAAAACACTAAATGTAAAAACACAAACTGTAAAAACACTAAATGTAAAAACACAAACTGTAAAAACACAAATGTAAAACACAAACTGTAAAAACACTAAATGTAAAAACACAAATGTAAAAACACAAACTGTAAAAACATAAATGTAAAAACACTAAATGTAAAAACACACATTAAAATACTAAATGTAAAAAACAAACTGTAAAAAACAAAATGTAAAAACACAAACTGTAAAAACACAAATGTAAAAACACAAACTGTAAAAACACTAAATGTAAAAACACACACTTTAAAAATACTAAATGTAAAAACACAAACTGTAAAAACACAAAATGTAAAAACACAAACTGTAAAAACACTAAATGTAAAAACATTAAATGTAAAAACACTAAATGTAAAAAAACACAAACTGTAAAACACTAAATGTAAAAACAAGTGCTGTAGTTCAGTTTCTGGTGCAAAAATCTGAGTTCACCTGTAATGAGGAAAACAGGACTTAATGTCAAGCAGGATGTTATGAGAGACTGTATGAAAGGCTGCAGTCAGAGTTTGGATAAGAAACCAGAGTCGG
Source organism: Poecilia picta (assembly GCA_033032245.1). Taxonomy (NCBI): domain Eukaryota; kingdom Metazoa; phylum Chordata; class Actinopteri; order Cyprinodontiformes; family Poeciliidae; genus Poecilia; species Poecilia picta. The sequence goes on along the minus strand of CM065368.1, from coordinate 990,242 downwards.
CAGCAAGGAGGAGGTGACTGTAGCTTTAAGAAGTCCTGATTCAGTACTGTGGACAGAAGCCAGGTGGGAACCGGTGATTTAATTATTGCTGGAGATGAAAATGAAGTTGGGCAGCAACTGCTGTTTCAAGACAGGCTGATGTTTGAATTAATTTGGTGACGTCATCGACTGAGGGGAGGCTGAAGACCCAAAATGAATTAGCGACAACTGGAACTGATGCCATCAAGGCAGCAGTGGGTCAAAGTTGCTGGTGGACATGCAAGAAAAATGAGACCAGAGTTACAAGAATCAGAGGAGAATCTAGATCAACACGTGATGTGAAACATGATGATTAGGCGGCGCAGCAGGTGATGAGTGAAGATTACTGATGGTCAATAAATGATAAAATAAATGTAGCAACAGGAAAGAAACTGAAGTGGACATAGCAATAAACCAAGAGAGGATAATGTAAAGGAAACTAAATGGAGATGAATGAAGAACAAAATGCAAGAATAAACTAAGAAATTAAAGTAAATACAGAGGAATAAACTGGTATGGCAAGATCTTTTGATCAATAATGAATACAGAGGACTGTATGGCAAGAATAAACAGACAGTATTTCCAGATAAAAGGTAAAATAATATTGTTGAAATGTTGAGACCATATCTAGTACTGAGAATAAATACATATTACAGACCATAACAGTAAAAAACTGATCACTAATTTATGTTTTTAATTATATTTGATATATTTATTTCTTCAATATTATTTTTCATGTCAGTGTTAATGTCATGAGGCTGATGACTCCATGACACTTTTAATTTGACTCATTAGGATTTGATTAAGAACCAGATTTGTTCTTTGTCATTTCTGTCCAGTAAAACTATTAATCTATAATCAATAGACAGGTATATATAAAGATATAATCCATGTTTCTGTCTCATATTTGTATGGCATTAAAATGATCTGGAACTTTAGCTTTTCCACTGAAAGCTCTGGTTTGCACAATAAATGCCATGTGGGTGAAGTTTTATGGATGATGCTCTGATGTCCCATTATCCTGAAGGCAGCACAGAGCTGCACCACCAGAAACCGACAAACACTGAAGAGAAGAAGAGCTATGATTAATGTAGTTACAGTTCTATCCATGTTTTATGATTAATGTAGTTACAGTTCTATCCATGTTTTATGATTAATGTAGTTACACTTCTATCCATGTTTTATGATTAATGTAGTTACAGTTCTATCCATGTTTTATGATTAATGTAGTTACAGTTCTATCCATGTTTTATGATTAATGTAGTTACAGTTCTATTCATGTTTTATGATTAATGTAGTTACAGTTCTATCCATGTTTTATGATTAATGTAGTTACAGTTCTATCCATGTTTTATGATTAATGTAGTTACAGTTCTATCCATGTTTTATGATTAATGTAGTTACAGTTCTATCCATGTTTTATGATTAATGCAGTTACAGTTCTATCCATGTTTTATGATTAATGTAGTTACAGTTCTATCCATGTTTTATGATTAATGCAGTTACAGTTCTATCCATGTTTTATGATTAATGTAGTTACAGTTCTATCCATGTTTTATGATTAATGTAGTTACAGTTCTATCCATGTTTTATGATTAATGTAGTTACAGTTCTATCCATGTTTTATGATTAATGTAGTTACAGTTCTATCCATGTTTTATGATTAATGTAGTTACAGTTCTATCCATGTTTTATGATTAATGTAGTTACAGTTCTATTCATGTTTTATGATTAATGTAGTTACAGTTCTATCCATGTTTTAATGTTGCAGAGCTCAGTCGGTTTGCAAATAGTTCAGAATTTAAACTGGCATGTTGTTCATCTTTTATCTGGTCATTTTGTAGAACATTTAACAACTAAAATATAATAATATTTTTTCCTCTCTGATTGACTGCTGTTAGGCCTACTGATTTTAACTTGAATGTTCATTGCATTTTTCTTAGACACCTGTGAAAATAATTTCTATTCCCATGACTTTTTTGTTCTCTGAGAAATTATTTTTGATGATAAAAACAGAAACAAGCATAAAAATCAAAACATCTACAATAGTGATAGTAATATTAATGATAAAATAATGGTCAGTGCAAAGTAGCCTACAAATTCTTTGGTGGGGGGTGAGGGACCTGGATGAGGGCTGGGGGGGCGCTGGGCCAAAAGAGGTTGAGAAACACTGATCTAAAACATGCAGGTCAGTGAGTCTTGAGGACCAGGGTTGGGAAACGTTGCTCTAGACCACAGGTGTCAAACTCCAGGCCGCCGCTGTCCTGCAGCTTTTAGACGAGCCTCTGCTGCAGCACCTGAACAGGACAATCAGGTTGTTAGCAGGACTCTGGAGACTCGATCCGCACCAGGAGGAGGAGATGAAGCTGCTTCATTCCAGTGTTTTGTACCTGTGGAACATCTAAAACCTGCAGGACAGCAGAGGCCTGGAGTTTGATCCTCCTGCTCTAGTGGTTCTGTAATGTTGTTCAGCAGTGGAGCCCAACGTGGGTCCTGAGGCATCCTGCAGGTTTTATTCTCTCCCTGGTGGAAGAAACAACCTCCTCAGCAGGTCAATGTTCCTCTTAGGCCTCTAATGAGCTTCATTAGATCCAGGTGTGTTAAACCATGGAGAGACTAAAACGTGCAGGATGCCGGACCTCCAGGACCCATTTGGGCTCCACTGATGTAGAGAAAGTTTAATAATCCCAGGAATAAACAAATCCTTTCATTTCTGTTCGAATGTTTTGCTCCCTGTTGCTTTACAAATATTTAAATTAAATGTTTAATGTCTCAAAAAGAGCAAAACGTTGATGATGCAAAGTTTTCTCTCATTGTCTTTCCAAAATATCTCAGTCTGTTAACAGGTTGCATAGACTGACGTTTTTATACTTTGACACATTTTTTTGTGATTTTAAAATGTTCAGATATTTAAAAATCTGAAAATGTTTAAATATCTTATGGAGATATTTGTAGATGGAGCAAATAATTCTCTATCTGCATTATTGTGTTTGTAAAGCCAGCAGATATGACATCCAGTTTTAATTTATCTTGATTAATTTTGCACACCAGTGACTTTCTTTATAACTAAGCATCAGCCAACCATCCATACAGATGCAACTTTACACACTGAACATCTGTATCTGATGTAAAGACAATAAAACTGAAGCTAGATCTTCTGTAAAGAGAAATGAAACACTCCGCTTGTTTCGTTCTGATCTGGATTCTGACTCCACATGTTGCATCACAATTTGGCAGCTAAAACTTTAGATTATGTCATTTATAGTTAACTGACTTTCTGGTGGATGATTTGCTGCTTTTCATGTGTGTGGTAGTTTTGTGGATTTTGCATCAGGACTCGTCTCGTCCTGCTGCAGCCGGCGGCTCCAGCAGGACGAGCTTCAACACATGCAGTGTTACGACAGAGGAATCTCCCTGCCTTACTAGGAACGTGAGCAGGGAAACGCAGCATTTCATCACCGTTACGTCGCAGCAGCCGACACCTCTGTTGCAAAATTGAAACTGTGCTGACTGGCTGCAGGACGGCCGGGTTCTAGAGGTCCGGATCAATAAAAGGAGGCAGGAAGAACCGACTGACGAATGAGTCAGAGTTCAGCAGAACCAGACCGGGACGGAGGAAACCCTGAATCATTCTCTATCACATTAGAGCAGAAACATTTAAATTCATTTTATATCCAAAATCCCTCAAGCTGCAGGGCAAAGGTCAGCATGCAGCCAACATACCCTGAAGTCCTGCAGTCTCTTATCTGAGGATGTGAAACTGCAAATAACTGCAAAAACAAAAACTGTAAAAACACTAAACGTAAAAACACAAAGTAACAACACTACAAGTAAAAACACTAAAAGTAAAAACACTAAAAATAAAAACACTAAAAGTAAAAACATTAAAAATAAAAACACTAAAAGTAAAAACATTAAAAATAAAAACACTAAAAGTAAAAACACTAAAAATAAAAACACTAAAAGTAAAAACACTAAAAATAAAAACACTAAAAGTAAAAACATTAAAAATAAAAACACTAAAATAAAAACACTAAAAGTAAAAACACTAAAAGTAAAAACACTAAAAATAAAAAACACTACAAGTAAAAACACTAAAAATAAAAACATTAAAAATAAAAACACTAAAAATTAAAACACTAAAAGTAAAAACACTAAAAGTAAAAACACTAAAAATAAAAACACTACAAGTAAAAACACTAAAAGTAAAAACACTAAAAATAAAAACACTAAAAGTAAAAACACTAAAAATAAAAACACTAAAAGTAAAAACATTAAAAATAAAAACACTAAAAATAAAAACACTACAAGTAAAAACACTAAAAGTAAAAACACTAAAAATAAAAACACTAAAAGTAAAAACACTAAAAATAAAAACACTAAAAGTAAAAACACTAAAAGTAAAAACACTAAAAATAAAAACACAAAAGTAAAAACATTAAAAATAAAAACACTAAAAATAAAAACACTAAAAATAAAAACACTAAAAGTAAAAACACTAAAAGTAAAAACACTAAAAATAAAAACACTACAAGTAAAAACACTAAAAGTAAAAACACTAAAAATAAAAACACTAAACGTAAAAACACAAAAGTAACAACACTAAAAGTAAAAACATTAAAAATAAAAACACTAAAAATAAAAACACTAAAAGTAAAAACACTAAAAGTAAAAACACTAAAAATAAAAACACTACAAGTAAAAACACTAAAAATAAAAACATTAAAATAAAAACACTAAAAATTAAAACACTAAAAGTAAAAACACTAAAAGTAAAAACACTAAAAGTAAAAACACTAAAAATAAAAACACTACAAGTAAAAACACTAAAAGTAAAAACACTAAAAATAAAAACACTAAAAGTAAAAACACTAAAAATAAAAACACTAAAAGTAAAAACATTAAAAATAAAAACACTAAAAATAAAAACACTAAAAGTAAAAACACTAAAAGTAAAAACACTAAAAATAAAAACACCAAAAGTAAAAACATTAAAAATAAAAACACTAAAAATAAAAACACTAAAAGTAAAAACACTAAAAGTAAAAACACTAAAAATAAAAACACTACAAGTAAAAACACTAAAAGTAAAAACACTAAAAATAAAAACACTAAAAATAAAAACACTAAACGTAAAAACACAAAGTAACAACACTAAAAGTAAAAACATTAAAAATAAAAACACTAAAAATAAAAACACTAAAAGTAAAAACACTAAAAGTAAAAACACTAAAAATAAAAACACTACAAGTAAAAACACTAAAAATAAAAACATTAAAAATAAAAACACTAAAAATTAAAACACTAAAAGTAAAAACACTAAAAGTAAAAACACTAAAAGTAAAAACACTAAAAATAAAAAACTACAAGTAAAAACACTAAAAGTAAAAACACTAAAAATAAAAACACTAAAAGTAAAAACACTAAAAATAAAAACACTAAAAGTAAAAACATTAAAAATAAAAACACTAAAAATAAAAACACTAAAAGTAAAAACACTAAAAGTAAAAACACTAAAAATAAAAACACCAAAAGTAAAAACATTAAAAATAAAAACACTAAAAATAAAAACACTAAAAGTAAAAAACACTAAAAGTAAAAACACTAAAAATAAAAACACTACAAGTAAAAACACTAAAAGTAAAAACACTAAAAATAAAAACACTAAAAGTAAAAACATTAAAAATAAAAACACTAAAAGTAAAAACATTAAAAATAAAAACACTAAAAGTAAAAACACTAAAAATAAAAACACTAAAAGTAAAAACATTAAAAATAAAAACACTAAAAGTAAAAACATTAAAAATAAAAACACTAAAAGTAAAAACACTAAAAATAAAAACACTAAAAGTAAAAAACATTAAAAATAAAAACACTAAAAATAAAAACATTAAAAATAAAAACACTAAAAGTAAAAACACTAAAAATAAAAACACTAAAAGTAAAAACACTAAATCTAAAAACACAAACGGTAAAAAACTAAATGTAAAAACATTAAATGTCAAAACAAGCTCTGTAGTTTAGTTTCTGGTGCAACAATCTGAGTTCACCTGTAATGAGAAAGACCAACTTAAGAGAAACTTTTCAGCACAAAGTAAATAAATAATTTCTTAATATTGGATGAAAATTTACAGATAAATTAATTTATAGCAAAACATCTTCCCCATGAAATAATCTGACAATGGAACATTTTCATCAACATTATTTACCACAATAATACTTGGCAGCTTGTGTTGCTTTAGTGGTGAATGAGGTCAAAGTTGACGGTCTAACAGTAACAACAGTTTATTGCAGATGTTGTGTTTCTGCTGAGTTCCTCGGATCTCTGCTGACATGTTGGTCCCAGAGTGAGTCAGAGAAAGTGATGAGTGTTTCTGTGAAACGTGAAAAAGCAGGAAGGTGTGGATTCCTGCATCCCATCATGTGACGAAACATGAACAAAGTTTCCAACTCTGATGTCAAAGATTCTGAGAAGATGGCAGGCGGCTTCCGGAGAACGAGCTGCGATGATGGAGGATAAATATGAGCTGCAGCAGCCGGGAGCATCCACAGCACCGGCAGCACGGGTCGGGACCAGAACCAGAACCAGGACCAGGACCAGGACCAGGACCAGGACCAGGGCCAGAACCACGACCAGGACCAGGACCAGGACCAGGGCCAGAACCAGGACCAGGACCAGGACCAGGACCAGGACCAGGACCAGGGCCAGAACCACGACCAGGACCAGGACCAGGACCAGGGCCAGAACCAGAACCAGAACCAGGACTGCATCTTCTCCGCTGCTTCAGCCTCCAACAGAGGAAAACAAGTCAGTTCTTTCTGCCTCTTCATGTCCAGATTTGATCTGATTTTACTGAAAGCTTCTGGTTTCTGTAGAAACGTTTCTGATTAATGAAACATTAGAGGAAAATAATGTTGTTTTATGAGACTAAAATGTTTTCGTTTCTGAATGTTCCAGAAGTTAAATTAGTTTCATTTCAGCAGCAGAAACTCCTGAAACTCTACAGCAAATTTAAATAAATTGTCACCGTTTTATTATATTTCTTTTTTCATAATTTGATCAAAATAAACATTTTGGGAATGAAAATCTAAATATTTTTTTCATTTCTACCAGCGTCTTCTTCCTTACTATTTTTAATAATTTTAATGTCTTCTTGGGTTTTACGTCTTTAGTTGTTCGGGTTTTTTTTTTTATTTAAATAATTGTGTTTTCTGTTGAGATGTTTGTTTATGAATTATATTTGGTAAAAAACAAAAACAACAAAACAAACAATTATTAGACTGAACTGAAATATCACAAGATTTTAACTTTATTTTCTAACAAGGAAATTAAAGCCTTTTTGTTTATTTATTTGCATAAAAAACTGTTTAAAATAAAACATAAAATGTGGTAACACTTAATTTGACGGTTTGTGCATAAGAGTGACATTATGACATCTGCCATAAACATGAAGGAGTTTCATGAATGTCCATGAGCGTCATGAAGTGTCATCCAGTAAATAGAGACACTAATGTTATTAGAAAGTTTAGTGGAAGGAAAAAGTTGGTAGAAAAGGGGGAGGGGCGATATCAGAACTAACTGGACTTCCAGAACCTCAGCTGAACCTCAGCTGAACCTGAACCTCAGCAGAACCTGACCTCAGCAGAACCTGAACCTCAGCAGAACCTGAACCTCAGCAGAACCTCAGCAGAACCTCAGCAGAACCTCAGCAGATCTCCTCCAAGCTGCATTGATGCAGGAATTCATGCAAAATGAGCCGAGCTGGAGATGCTGCCCAGTAGAATATCTTTGTTTGGCTTGAAATGTATATTATATATATTATCTATATCTATATATAGATATTATATATATATATATATATATAATAATTTTATATTATATATATTATATTTATATTATATATATATAATTTATATATATATATATATATATATATATATATATTAAACAATTATTATTGTGAGAAAATCATCAACATTCTTCCAAAGTGAAGACCTGGATTCCTGTGAATCCGTCTGGTGGATCAGTTTCCATAAAACTTGTTTCACTTTGGAGTTAAAGACAGAACAAACATGTTTTTTCTTGCTATCTAACTTATTGGATGCAGATGGAAACTGATGGCGTCACGTTGTGGAGCCGTTTCTGTCATTCAGGCAGAAGCAGCCGATCCAGAGTGATGGATGTTTTCAGCAGAACTCGGTGGGAATTGACCTCAGAGTTACTGTAACGTCTCCATGAGTCACTGCGGCTCCGGGCCCAGAAGAACCCAGAGACGTTTCAGCATCTGGTCTTAATGCTCAGCAGCTTCCAGCCCGAAACACGACACCAAAAAACATCAATTTTACATGTTTAAACACAAAGAATGCATTAATGTAGCATAGTTTAGATTATATTCAGGTGCAAAAAATGGTTCAGGATTTATTTTTTTATTTCATTTTAACGTTTAAAAAACTACAACTTTAAGACTTTTTGTTGTTTTCTACAGACAATCAAAAACGTTAAAAACAGCATAAAAATGTTGGGCAGATTTAGTTAAAATCCAATAAATTTACATACAAATATCAACAAAAACATGAAAATAGAGAATATTCAGTTTATAAACTAAACATTTATAACAGCATTCCTTCAAATTAAAAGCCTGAAGCCTGAAAAGCTCAGCGTGTCGGACCGACCCACTGCTCCTGCTGACTAACTGGATCTTAGCTGGATTTTTTTATAGTTTTGTTTTTTCACTGAATCTGAACCAGATGAAGCTGAAGCCACTGGAGGAAGTTTACAGACACACACAGTTTATTTTTAAATGTAAAACGTTTGTATTGTTGGTCAGTTTGGCTTCTCATGTTGTTCTGTCACTAACTGCCTTTTCTTGAATCCGATTATTCAATCACCAATTTAGCTGAAAACTATTCTAATAATCTGATGAATCATTTCAGCTGCAATAATAACTAGAAGCGGTTATAATTCGCTCCTCGCCTGTTGACCAAGTTGACGGTTTTGTCAGGATGTTCTTTTTCTCCTGGAAGCAGTTCTGATGTCATAAACAGGAACAAAACGTCTGTCAGTTTTTAGCAGCCAGCCCAGCCTCTTCTGCACAATTTGGAGGTGTTTACGCAGCAGTTTGCATCTTGTTTCTGGGAGGCCTCACTAAGCCTGCTTCTCTTGCAGTGACTTGCCGTCTCGTTTGCTTCCTGTACCTGGGCTTGTGGGCGGAGCTTGTGACGGCGGTGCCAACGCCGCCGTCGGTGACCTCTGACATTCGAAGCCTCGCCGAGAGCCTGGATGTGGAGCTGCAGAATTACAGCCGCTTGCTGAAGGAGTCGGTGAGGCTCCATCTCTGGTCTCCGTTCAGCAGAAACTCGCCGGCGGTTTTAATCTCACTCTGTTGTGTTTTTCCACAGAAACACTTTAAAGGCCTCCCGTTTCTGGAGTGTGAAGAGACTCCGCTCCCCTGGAGCAAGGTGAGCCGGATCCTGGACTCTGTCTCACCTTCATGCCAGGGTTTCCTGTAAATGTGTTGGTTATCATGAGACATGCCTGGTTCAGCAGAGGACACGATTCCTCTATTGGCCGCTGAGAAAGTGAAAAATGTTACGAAGATGAGAATTATTTGATTGTGACGCACTTTGGCGTCAACAAACAACAACCAGATGTCCATTTAGTCGCACACAAACTATCTTTGCTTCTCTGAGTTCTTGCCACAATTTATATGTTTGCTCTTTGCCCCCCCCCCCCCACCCCCGTGGCCCCCCGCCGCCCAACAAGCCCTGCTGGTCTGAGATCTGCTTTTGTCATTTCTTAGTTGTGGTTTTTTTTTCGGATGAAACAATGAGAAAATAACAATAAATCTGGAAACGTTTCTGCCAGAGGGCGCTGAAGTTGGTCTCTGCTTTGTAGTTTCAAATTCATGATCAACCGGCTTCATGTAGTGTGATTCAGCCTGGTTACCAGAGGAACGGCGCTCTGTGGTCATGAGGGGATGTAGATGGTCAACAGCAGCCTCAGCTAGGACACAAAAAATGCCGAGTCAGCGTCCTGGCTTCTCCCATAGCATTATACCTCCTCTACCAGCCTGACCAGGATGAATCCACTCGTTCAACCAACTCCTGACTTATCGGACCAGGCGACATGTTTACAGCCTGCAGGTTCAGTGACTGTGTGTGAATGTTAGCCTCGGTTTGCTGTTGCTAGCGGTGAGGTCGTCTGCTGCTGTAGCTCATCTTCTTCAAGGTCCAACATGATGCTGCGCATTCAGAGACATGTGGTTTGACCTCTGACATCAACAAGACAGCTACACTGTAAATATGCCGGTGTTGAATTAACATCCAAAAGTGTCTATATATGTCCAAGTCAGCTGGTGTTAAAGTAACACTTTTGAAAGTGTTAAAAGATTGACGGCCATTTTTTTTTGTTAAATTAACATTGGTCTATATACTGAAATGAGTTTAAGAAAAGTTAAACTTTCCATTTCTGTGAATTGTTTTGAATATTTTCCACTGGATTTGATTGATATTGACACCTTGTGGGTTAATTATTTACTTTTTTAACACCACATTATGTTTTGAGATCAACACTACACTGGTGTTACTTTTAATATATTTTGACACTAACACCGTTGTAAATGTTAATGTGACACTCTGTAGTGTTGAATTTAACACCAGCTGCCTTGGACACATAGAGACTTTTGGTTGTTAATTCAACACTGGCATTTTTACTGTGTAGGAGAATTATAGGCGGTGCTAACTGCTAACTTAAATGGTGATGCTAACCTTAATCATTGACATTAGATCAGCTAACTCAGATTAAAACTTCAAACAAGAAGTTGAAATGGATTCAGTTGAAAGTTCACAGATTAATTTAGGGGAAGCTAACTGCGCTAAAAGTTTTCAGTTAGCAAAAATTGCTAAATGAATAGTTAGCATCGCTGTTAGCGTTTTTAGATGCACCATGTAGCACTTTGAGATTTTTATTAATGAAAAGTGCATTATAAATTAAATTGATTTATTATTATTATTATTATTATTATTATTATTATTATTATTAGCGTTTTAGCGGAAGTGTGTCCATCACTAGTTTTGAGTCTTTCAGGTTTTCTATGAATTTTCAATCAATCGTTTTCATTGCAGTCGGCCGACAGACTCTGTCAGAAGCAAACCTGCCCAGAGGACATCAAACATTATGTTGACGAAAACAAACAAATGGAAACTTTGGCAAAAAATATGAGGACGTTCAACGCAGAGCTGCTGCAACACCTGGTGAGTTCCTGCGAGCTGATTGGAGGAGAAACGATAGAAAAGAAGCGAAGGATCCAATTAGAATCATAGATCTTGTAGGAAGCAGATGATTGATTACGATTGATTGGTTGATTGACTGATTGGTTTCAGAGGGTGGATGCCTGTCCCGACCGGTCGTCCACCAGCGGTCCGGTTCTGGCCCGGGCCACCCGAACCTGTCCAACGTCCTGCTGGATCTGATGAAGTGCATCAGCTGCTGGAGGAAGCAGGTGAAGGCGGCGGCGGCGGAGCAGAGAACCGGTTGAATTTATTGGCTCCTCAGGATCCGTCAGGTCAGCTGGACTGATCGACGCTCCTCCAAACACAAATCCTGTAAATTCACTCGCATCTGGGTTTCGGTTTGAATGATCCACCTGTCCAGGTGACCCCGCCTCTGCAGAGGCACAGCGCCCCCTGCTGACCCAACGGGACTAAGCAGGACAGACATGTCTAATTTTCTGTTTGCACTCATAGAGAGAAGCTTGAATTAATGTTTATTCCTCCTCTGGATTATCCATCTTTAATTTATGGAGTCACTTTTTCCCTTCTTTTTAAACTTTTTATTTTAAAATTGTTGATATTTTCTGCGCTGCCTCTGTGGGGCGCTGTTGAGTTTGTAGTAATCATTTATGTATTTTTGTAACTTTTCAACAAGATGAGTGAAAATGTTTTTCTATTTATTGAATACTGAATAAATCATTTAATATTTAATAAAATTGTTAATATAAACAAGAGTCTCTTGGTCACATTTAATCCCATCAGGCTGATTTTCAGCTTCTGGTTCTGAACGGTTCTGCTGCTACTTCCTGGATATTGAAACACTTTGTACATAACAAATTTGCTCAATTTTCCTTTAATTATAAGCTACTAATTATTAACATTGATCTGTATGAAGGCAGCCATCATGTTACTGATGTCTCAGAATAATGATCAACAATGAGTTAAGAATGTAGGAAACAGATAAATATTAATATGTGACACTTTATTAACACAATATGAAACATATTTTCATTTAGTCAAAGTCATTTTTAACAACAATAAAAGGAAACACTCACTGCTAATGTCTGGTTCACCCCGCAGGATTTTAAAACTATTTTCAAAATCTGAGAGAAAATTAACATGAACACATTTCAGTCACCAACCTTCAGAAGTCAGACAGAAAATCTTGCAAAATCTCTCGAAACCAAACCGGATTTCAGAGTAAACAAACATGGTCGATAGTTTCATGGCTATAAACGGAGATAAAAACATCGCAGCGGACTTTCTGTTCTGGTTTCTGATTCATTCAGTTGCAGATTTTATTAACCTTTGATTTATTAACCTTTGATTTTAATAATCTTTGATTTTATTAATCTTTCTCTTAAAACTCCTCAAGCAGCAATAGGACAACTACTAAAAATAGAAACAAGATTTTATTCAAAATAGATGTTTACAACATTGAATCTGTGTTTAATAATGCGGACTAGCCTCCTGGTAGCCATGGTAACCCTGGTTCTGGTACCCCTGGTTCTGGTTCTGGTGGTACTGGTCATAAATCATGTTGGTGGCACCTCCAGCAGGCATGTACCCCTGGTTCTGGTTCTGGTACCCCTGGTTCTGGTTGTATGAAATGGCTCCTGGTTGTGGTTGTAATGAAATGGCTCCTGGTTCTGGTTGTGGTTGTAATGAAATGGCTCCTGGTTCTGGTTCTGGTTGTAATGAAATGGCTCCTGGTTCTGGTTCTGGTACCCCTGGTTCTGGTTCTGGTACCCCTGGTTCTGGTTGTAATGAAATGGCTCCTGGTTCTGGTTCTGGTTGTAATGAAATGGCTCCTGGTTCTGGTTCTGGTACCCCTGGTTCTGGTTCTGGTTGTACTGGTCCGCCGTGTTGTTGGCATCTCCAGCTGTCATGTAGTCCGGTTCTGGAGCGTCTTCATCCGGGTCCATGAAGGCGTAGTTCTGCTCCCCGCCGTCCGGGTCCGGTTCGGGTTCGGAGTCTGATTCTGCGTCATCTTCACCAACGAGCCGCTTGTTTTTCTTTAAAGCGTCTTTTTCTCCAAACACGCGGAACAGAGACCCGGCGATGAAAAGGTCAAAGATCTGCAGAGCAAAGGGCCGTTAGCGCCCCTGCAGGCAGCCGCAGTAATTACAACGGAAATGCAGAAATCTGTTTTTAAAAACTTAATGACTGAAATTATGTGAAATTGTGATTTAACATAATTTTGTTGTCTGTTTGAAGTTAAATTAGAGATTCAAATACAAACATTTCATCCACCATTAGTGTAAATTTAGTTATGATGCGAATTAGATCCAGCAGTAACTAAAGGAATGAAACACAGATCAATCAGTCATTGATCATTTTACTGATGCTGTTTTTGCTCAAACTAGACTTTAACTGAGACAAAATATATGTTTTTAAACAGGTTTTTATTTTGGTCATTATTCTAGATCAGTGGTTCTTAACCTGGGTTCGACCGAACCCCAGGAGTTCAGTGAGCCGGTCTCAGGGGTTCGGCGTAAAGTCATGATGACGCCGCTTTGCCATCACTGGCTGCAGAGGATCACGTTACATTGCTTAGCCAATCAGAGGATCACGTTACATTGCTTAGCCAATCAGAGGATCACGTTACATTGCTCAGCTAATCAGAGGATCACGTTACATTGCTTAGCCAATCAGAGGATCACGTTACATTGCTCAGCTAATCAGAGGATCACGTTACATTGCTTAGCCAATCAGAGCTGCAGAGGAGCAAATTCTATAGTCTAAATTTGCTCCTTAGTCGCATCTTTTCAGGGTTGCTATGCCTCTAGTGGCGTGGGGTTGTAACACAACTAATATGATTACATTATGACTTTACTAAATCAGAATACGGCAAAGTACTTTGTGTGTTGGCAGGGGGGGGGGGAGCAGGGGGATAGGAAGGGTTCGGTGAATGCGCATATGAAACTGGGGGGTTCGGTACCTCAATGTTCTAGATAAACCTAAAAAAGTTATAAATATTGAATTTTAACATATGTGTTTGAATTGGTGTTCGCGTCTTTCCAATACAGCTAATTTTACTGTTCTGTCCTTAAAGCTTTTACATGGAAGGCAGGGAAAATAAAACCATTACAAGTTTTAAAGTCACTATGAGGTAGAATATTTCATATCATAATTTTGATTAATCTTAAAATCATGATTATGATACTGGAGCTAACAGCATGACTTCCTATCTCATAATGTTTGTTCTAATATCTATGACTAAAACTTTAGAATCTGAAATCGTTATTTTAATGTTTTTAAATTATGACTTCCTGTAATTATGACTTTAAGACTTTTTCATGGTGGAAATGCGTGTCCATCCCGTTTCACAATGAATATTCTTACCATATGAACTCATGTTAATTAATCAATCAATTCATATTTAAATTTTATGTATTTCATAATGAAAATATAAACACAATTTCCTATTTCTACAAACATACTGACATTTTGCTCATTTCCATTGCATAGTTGCAAGTGTCAGTAAAAGCTATCAATTCCAAATTAGAAATAAATTTCATAATTTTGATCACATGTTCTCTATTTTGATGTATGATATATAGAAGACATTTTTCATATTTTACTGCAGAATCTAATTAACGTCTTAACATTATTTACTGAGTTAATCTGCCTGCTGCATGTTTTCCCTTTAATAAACCAGGTGTAGTTCACACTCCGACCACTAGATGGTATCTAATTACTGATAATAGGAACCTTAGAATGAAAGGAAACAATATCTACCAACATTTGTAGTTTTTATACTCCCTCCTGGTTTTATTGCTAGTGAGAGAGGAATAAGTGGAGGTTAAATCTGTCAGATTATTCTTACCTGGATTAAAATGAGGAATGCAGCCATGGCAACGATGGTTATGAAGTTCTCCTTCAGCCATTGGCTGATCTTCTTTCGGCAGCTCTGTGGCATTAAACACATCGTTTCACTGAACCAGCTCATTATCAGGTGAAGATTCTCAGTGTAGGCGCGTTGCATGTCGTTGCATTAGCGCAACACTGGAGGCCAAAAAGACGATTCAAAACAATGAACTAAATAAAACCTGGAGATCAGTGTAGTGCGCCACAGCAAAGGGGAAAACAACGCAAAAAAACTTAAAAAACAACTTGAAACCACTCCTTCGCTTTGTTTTTCTCGCTCACTGTCTCGGCCACACTTCGCGCAGACTCGTTGCCATAGCAACTGACTGACAATGCCACTATGGCTGCGTTCACACTGCAGCCTGAAGTGACCCAATTCCAATTTTTTGGCAATTCCGATTGTTTTGCCGGGTCTTTCACACCGCCAGTAAATGGACCTGTATGTGTTCTGCAGTGTAAACGATCTGAAAGTGTCGTCAGCGTTCTCAGTGTTCTGCCAACCGCCATAAAAAGAAGAAGAGCTCAGAGTTTGTGGAAGTAAACATGGAGGCTAACGGTGGAGCTTAGCTACATATTTGAAGTTGTTGTCCAACCAGAGCAACATATTAACAACTTAATCCTCATATAGTCGTCATGGTTGTTGTTTTTCTTCCTGTATCAGGACCAGACTAGTAAGATTTGTTGAGAATCAGTGACGTTCAGTTGGGATGAATGAGACCTGGACGTTACGGTCACATTTGAATCGGATACGTATCGGATATGAATCACATTCTAAAAGAATCTGACCTGAGCTGTTCACACTGCCATGAAAAGATCGGATACAGGTCACATTATGTCAGAAACATCTGAACTGGGTCACTTCAGGCTGCACTGTGAACGCAGCCTATATGTGTCAGGATTCAACACCAAAAAATATGCAAACATTTCCCACACAAAGAGCAGAACATTCATTATTAATAAGTGGTTGCTGTGGATTGCTGCTGCTATTAGCTAAGTTAGCACAGCCGTGGTTGATTAGCTCATTTGAAGCCCTGCTCTACTGATCATTTGTCAGAGTTGGAGTGAGGGACGCTTTTTATTTAGCTGAACCAAAACACCAAATTCCACATAACTGCTAGCATAACTGACCTACTTCCCTCTCCCTCGCTATTTTTTCTTAATTAAAACTTTCCTGACCAAAACGCTGCGTCTCTTTTCTTTTATGTATCAGACGTTAGCAGCTTTTTGCAGCGTCACGCTGCAACGCGTCTAGGGATCCAGATTTCTGCTGTTCGTTTCAGTCGACTGTACCTCATTAAAAATCCCATGTCCTGTTCCAGACACCGTTACATTGGTGTTGTTGGTTTCCAAGCACCAGGACGAGTTTATGCTAGGCTGAAAGGACAGGAAACAGGAACACGGTAGCACGTTCCCACTTGTCAGGTTCAGAGCTTGAATGAAGGAGTTCTGGAGCCAGTCGTCTGGTCCGTTTATTCCGCAGCATTTGGTCTGTGAGCCAGAATAAAAACAAATATCAACCAGGCGTCTTTTACTTTAGCTAGGACAGAAGAGATGGTGGAGAAACTCACATATTGCTGGATATTATCCATGATTACGTCAGCCCTGCTGCTGCTGTTTCCATACTGACTTATGATGTTATTCACGGTTTGAGTCAGACTGCTATCGATCTGGTGAGGGAAAACAACAGTGAGCTACGATCTTTGATAAAGACTGAATTAAACACAGCAACGCACAAAAACAGACTGGACCATTCACACATGCATTCAAATCGCACCAGAGTTCAACCAAACCGATGAACCATCGTTAGGTCTTACGGTCCGCATCAGAGTTTGATTACTCATTCATACCTCCACAAGCAAACCAGACTTTCTAGGCAGATGTTCTGGAGTTGCATTACAGTGGACTAAACAGCCAGACAATATCGACATGTACATTCTTGTCTTTCGAGTGAAACAAACTGATTACCTATAGAAAAATTTGACTTTTTCCTTCTTCTGTTCACTATTCACTATTTTCACAACCGTTACTAGGGTCACTTTTAGGTGTTCTGTCCAATGATCTCAGTGCACAGCAGAGTAAATCCACAAAGCACTTTGAAATCCCATGGTATGATGCTGGTCTGCTAGGTCTCCTCATGACTTCCTCCTAATCTCAGGGTAAGACTTTTGAGCTAGCATCCGAGCCTCGGGCTTGTTTAGCTGTTTTATGGAGCTTCAGCAGTTTTCAGCTGTTCTGATAGACTCCAGCAACAGACATGGAAGGAATACGACAATGACCTTTGACCCTGGAAACTCTTTAAATGATCTCCGTCTATGTGGACGAGAATCAAACCAACTGATCTCTTCATGTGAAAAGTTAAAGGGGTGATATTATGTGTTTTCCAGGCACTTAGTGCCATTTTATAGCACAATCAAGTTACTTTTTACTGCACTTGTTATAAAAATGCTAAATATATCAAACATGACCTCAAATAAATATTTACTTCCTGATTTAATTGGGCCTTTGTCTCTTTAAGAACTCCTGCTCTTCCTGAAGCTCCGCCTCCAGGAAGCCATCCCAACATGGCTCCTCTATTAACCCTTTCCTGTTTCTCTGAGCAGCAGCTCCTGGAATGAGCTCAGCAGATGTTTGCTAATTGCTGCTGGCTAGTCTGAAGGAGCTGGGTGGGGGAGGAGCTGCGCCTCAGAGGCGGAGCTAAGTCCACCCATGTGTTTCTTACAGCTGAATGGTTGCCATGGAGATTAAAGTATTTCTCAGACATGAAAGAGTCAAAGCAAAACTCCAGATTTATTTTTGACGAGGGAAAAACATGAAAACATTTCGCAAAGAAAAAAAGTAGATTTTACGTGATAAACCCGCCGTGAAGATGCCTGACCTTGTCTCTGTTCAGGAGCAGCAGGACGGTGACGTACAGCTGACCCAGGACCAGCGCGATGAGGAAGCAGAGGTACTGAGGAGGAAGAGCGCTGAGTGTTGAGCAGGCAGCAGCTGTTTTCCCCTCAGCAGGGAATCATGGGAAACTCACCACCAGCAGCAGGAACCGTTTCTCCAGGGCCGCTCCAGTACACCCAGTCAGGCTGACCAGTGCCACCACTCCACCGATTATGAACAGGCCCACTGCCACCACCTGCAGCTCCTCTGGACGCCAAAACACACACAAAACACAAAGCAGACGGATTCAGAGTGAAGGTCAAACCACCACCAGACATGACCGGGGCTAACTGGGTCCTGCTAAGGAAATAACCAGAGAATGAAGTCAAAGTATTGTGACTTTATTGCCATATTATTTAGCTTTATGCCACAGGTGTCAAACTCCAGGCCGCCGCTGTCCTGCAGCTTTTAGACGAGCCTCTGCTGCAGCACCTGAACAGGACAATCAGGTCGTTAGCAGGACTCTGGAGACTCGATCTGCACCAGGAGGAGGAGATGAAGCTGCTTCATTCCAGTGTTTTGTACCTGAGGAACATCTAAAACCTGCAGGACAGCAGAGGCCTGGAGTTTGATGCCCCTCCTTTAAGCTCATGTAACATCATTCTTTTAAGTTTATAATTTTTGTTGTTTCGGTTTGTAATATTTTGACTCCATCCTTGTTTGACTTTATTATCACGATTATTTGTTGTTGTTTTTTCTCTTCTCTTCGTTTCGCTGTGGTTCTTCCACATAGTGTCTGTGACTTTGTTGTGATCTGCAGGATTTCAGTTTCTGAACCTTCAGCATCAGGTCCGGTTTTGTTGTGGATCGGGACGAAGCCTCCAGAATCCAAACAGTTTGAAACTTTTACGACTTTAGCAGAAATTTTTCTGTTTCTTTCATTGCAGAAAACCCATGTGCCTTACTTCAAATGGCAAAGATAAATAGGTTTATATTAAGTCATATTTATAGAAACAGGAAGTGATGACTATTAAATAAAAGTTCCTACAAACTCTGATGCCATTAAAAAAAGCCCTGTGAATTAAAATCTGCTTTATTTACATTTACTTTCAGTTCTCATCTTTGCCTCTGGGGAGATTTTCCTCAGCCTTAATAAATGTGACGCTGTTCCTTTAAATAAAGCATTTATTTTTATCTTGGTACCAGAGGAGAGGACGTTCAGGAAGCTTCCCGTGTCGAAGAGGATCCAGATTCCACAGCCCATAACGCTCAGACCCAGAACCTGCAGAGAAGTTCAGACCTTCAGGTTACAGGTGAGCGAAACACAGAACCGAGTCTGGAGAAGCAAAGACCTTCAGAGGAGACATGCTGGACATGCTGGACATGCTGGACATGCTGGACATGCTAACAGGGAGCTAAAGCTGAAGCTACGCTAAACCTGAATGTAAGCTGAAGTGGGATCAAATTAAATTTAAGCTAAAAAACACTTATCCTAAAACTACATTTACAATATGGCAAAAATGACATTTATGCTAAACGGAATTTATGCCAAAACCAAATTAGACGGTTGCCATCATAACATCCATTGTGCCCATCTTGTTATGATTATTGCATTTTGTTGATCTTTCTGGGCCACCATACTTCTAAACATCTAAACAGTTAAATCAAATCATAAAACGGTGGAAAAGTCTGAAACAATCTGACCTTTCAGATGAACCTTTCAGTCTGAATCCTGGCCGTCCCTAAATCAATAACCGATCAATTATTTTATCGATTTAGGGTCAAACACTGAGCACGTCATACGCTGTGGCACCTGGAAGGGCCTCGACTTAAACAGCCATGAAAACCTCACAAGAGGCAGCTGCTTATGTCATGATCAATTATTTCCAGTTCCAAGCACTGAGCCTTGGGGAACTCCTCTACAGAAAAGATTCATTTCCTGTTGCTTCAAAGAGCCACTTCCTGTCACAACGAACAAAACAACCAGGAGGAACAGAAGGACTGAG